>MJUU01017018.1:19124-40848 GCA_002080025.1 Modiolus philippinarum | reverse complement strand
CTAAATATTTATTTGGAGCCGTAGTAGAATGTTTACTGTTCCATTTAATACATTAAAACAAACTATAGACAAAAATCAAATTACGATTACCTGAATGGGCCTCTGACTCGTAAGTTGTAATCATGACGTATGTGGGTAAATTCGATTTCATTTTTAAAAATAGAGCCAGTATTGTAGCAGAATACACTAACTTTGGGGTTTTATTCTGGATAAATGCGTGGAAGGGCGGAAATGAAAATTTGCACACGTATTCATCAATTCTTTATGAATCAGTATGCCAATTTTGGAGAAAATCCGGAGATGTATATTTAATTCATCCAGAATTATAGACACTGAATTCAGTCCACTTAAACCGCAATTTACACACTAATTACAAACTTTACAATCAAACGGGGAACATTTACATTATTTCTATACCTTAATGAAATACATGATTTAAAAATCATTCAATTTTCCTGTTAGAAACAACTTTTTGGAATTTGTAACTACGGAAAACAATCTGAGTAGACCTTTTTTGTTTCGTTTAATGAAGAGTTCCATTTCTTTTGTTAAAAACTAATCACTTATCGGCCTGTGTATAGTGTATCAAATGTGCAGGTTAGCACTAAATTCTTTTTACCTGTAGTGCTTTGCAGACCTACATATATCGACAAAGATTTTTTTCTTGGAAAAAAAAGAACGCGGAACGTGTAATAGCTGATATTAGTGCAGGCAAATTTCATCGAAATACAGCTTCTTTCAATGGATGACATAGCGTAATTAGACGTTAGCAGTCAATTTACCTTCTAAATTACAATAAGATAGTATTCTTGTATGAATCCCACGGATTTCGCAGTTGAGTAGTATTAATAGCGAGCGGTAACCACCCTCTATCATAGCTTTGTATCAGCCAGTTTCCGATTCTACATACGAATCCACGTGTTAAGCTAGCTGGATCTTCTCCAAAAGTTTTTTAAATGAATACAATTTAGCTTTACGCAGTAGATTCAAAGATGCTGAAGAGGAAGAAGCGGTGAAAAATGAAGTTGCAAAAAACAGACGAAATTTTGAAAATGAGAGGGACAAGCGTTATGTATAAACAGTGAGATTACGAAAATTTCAGTTTAGAACTATGATACTACACTGAATGTTATTTTCATGTTTGTATCGAGTTTGAGCATTCGAAAATATTTAACAAATACTCCTATTTTATGCCTTTCCAGTGTTACAGCTAAGGTATATAGTCCTAGGACTCGTCAAAAATACAACTTTCACAATGTATGGAGATAATGCAGACAAAATATGTATATTTTTGATCAGCAGAAGCAGAAATTAAGAACTGTTTTTAGGCATTAGAACGCAGATGACAGTTATTGAAATTGCTTATATTTGGACTTATCAGGACAATTCTGCTATTAAGTGTATGCCTAATGTAGTTAGAGACTTGAGAGCGCCCAGACTTGAAAAAAAATCTCTCACTACAAGTGAAGTTACCCATCAAAACACAGACTGCATGAGATAAAAATTTTAAGCGTACATGAAAGTAAAAGGATTAAAAAATCAGAGGCTCTTGTGAGCCTTTATCGCGCACCTGGTTAATGATCTAAGTAAAATTTTTCCAAAGGGGTAAATGATGAATCGGAGGTTACATCATTTCAGTTTTATGATTGTCATTAAAATCATCCATCGAATTAATATCAACATGACGTATGAAAGTTTTCAAGAATGAACAATGTAAAGTCCTTTCTTAGGACTCGGCCACAAGAAGGTTGACACTTTATACTAATCAGTCTGTCCGTCCGTCCGTCTGAAACAATCATGTCCGGGGTATAACTTTTCTCTCTTTTGAGATAGGCTTTTGATATTTGGCATGTGGATAGATCACCTAAAGGCGACATGTTGCATACCATGGTTGGTGATTCTTGACCCTAACCTTTGGCCTCAGTGTCACATTCATGCTTTTGTATGACAAGGTCGTGTCCGGACTATAACTTTGCTTTCTTTTGAGATGGGCTTTTGATATTTGGCATGCGGATAGAATGACGACTTCAAGGTGACATGTCATCTACCATGGTTAGTAACCCATGACCTTTCTGATGTGGCGATCATCTTGGATTTATGATCGGTATTAAAACATACATTTGTTTGATGACCATCATGTAACCATGCCTAGCTAATGCAACTTGGATTTTGTTGCACGGAACGGTTTCAATTTTCAACATTCTCCCATAGGTTCCAATATTCAAATAAAGTTTGAGGTGCTCATCTTGGATTGATGATCGGATATTAAAATCATATATTTAATTAATGAAAATTATGTTTCAATGCCGAGTTAAAAATCAACTTGACATATGTAGCAGTTTCCAACATTTTCCATTAGGTCCAATGTTAGACTAAAATCTGCAGTGACAGCTAACTTGGATTTAAGATCGGTACTGAAACATACATATGTTTACCATGTCTAGTTGATGTATGAAATAGTCTCGATAATTATTATATGCAGCGGCGACTATCTTGGACTTATGACCGGTACTAAAATCATTTGTACCACAATACCCCCAGCGAAGCTAATGTTCGAACTGGCCTACCAGTTTAAGGTAGAGGCCACCTTTTCTGCATAATGAACACATTGTTTTGAAAATCTTAAGTGCAAATCTGTTGTCCTTTCCATAAATTTCGTCTTACGTGTGACTAGACCTCGCAACCTTTCGTTTTGCTACTCTAGAGATGGCTTACCAACCACCTTAACTACGCCACGTCCGCCGTGTATACATTTAGGTTAATAAACATATTTATCTTTGCAACTCATATTTTTGAAGAAAAATATCAAAACTTGTATACTTCAATAGAAGTTTTAACCAAACGGTTTCTTTTTTCTCTAACCAAACGGTCATACCGATTGCGCTATGGAGACTACACAGAAATCTTTAAAATAACTACTACTTATCTTACCAATCAGAAGTTGATATATAACTTCGCAAAAATGATTTTGATACCGTAGAAGGGATTCGAACTCATGCCAGCACTTCTACATACCTACTATATCACAAGTCGAACTCGCTAATCATAACACCACCATATCATGAAGACAAATTTGTTTATTTACTTACTTATAGTTGACGAAAACTAATCAAAGAATTTTAAAATTATATAAGATATGAATAAAATAGTTTTTATTGTGATACAAGTTATATACCGTACATTTCAAACAAAACAAGTGGCCGGTATTGAATCTGGAAGACATCTTTTTAAACAAAAGTGCCGGGGGCTAACGCCCCCTCGGCCTTCACCTCTGCACTCGTGTGGAAAAAGAAGCCTCCCAAATTCAATACCGGCCACTTCTTATGTTTGAAATGTAAGGTATCTTATACATACATTGTGTATTTGTTGGTTGACCATCATATAACCATGCCTAATCAATATCAATTTGATTTATTCAAAAAAGTTCTTAGAATTAACAATTGTTAGCATTTCCCTTGATGTCCAATGTTAAACTTGGATCTGCAGTCTTAGCCGTCTTGGATTTACGAATGTTACATAAACCATACAATTGTTCGATAACCATCGATCATGGTATATTAACTTGATGTATAAAATGGTTTTCTAGTAGTAATTTACAAAATTTTCAATGATGTCCAATGTTACACTAAGGTCTGCAGTTATGGCCATCTTGGATTTATGATGGGTGTTAGAATCATACATTTGTTTTACGACCTTCATATCACCATGCCTAGATATTACCATAAGTTCCTGTGTCAAGATCGGTCTGCAGTGGCGGTCATTTTGGGTTTATAATTGATACTAAAATTATACATTTGTTTGATGACTAGACCATCATATTACTTTGTCTACTAATAGAAATTTTGCATAGGCAAATCCTGATTTTCCCATTGGGTCCAGTGTTAAGCTATGTTCCCTAGTGACGGCCATTTTGGATTAGATGCTTTGACAGATATGTAGAAATACGTCAAAGAGTCTTTGAAATATAACTCAGGCCATCCTTAAAAAAATGTTTGTTTGCTGTTTATCGACCTACTCATAAAAAACCTACCTACTGACATTTCCCAGACATTTTTTTTTAATTCTATCTTTAGCACATTTTCTTTAAAATTAACCCCCTTTTGACATCTTTTAAGAAAAAAAAATACCTACTTACCTACTCACATCAAAAACTGATAGTTGATAAACAGCAAACAAACAATTTTTTAAGGATGGCCTCAACAATATTGAAAAGGCGTCAAAATCCAACGAATAGGAGCAATAATTCCCATATGGTACATAACATTTTCTTCAAAATTGCAAGATACGTAGATATTAACCTACAGACTCTGTCTACTATTGTTTTCAATGTATAAAATGAAAATTAACAAAATCAGACAATACGGAAAATGGCAACAACTCGAAGACAGGTTTTCGGATTTTGCCATGATGATCAATTTTACTCCATGTTGATATCTGTAAGGGTTTTTGAGTTATTTGCAAACAACGTCATGTGATTTGGTCTTCGGAGTTATTAAACTCAATTTTGGAACTGCATTGAGACCAAATTTGGTCACAATTGGCCAAGCAGGTGAGGTAAAAAGAATATTACACGCTAAAAACTCTCAGTACCATTACGGACGTCTATGGCTTCAATTTGAATTTCCGGCTCCTGAATCGGTTTTCATGGGCTTCCGGTACAGAGACGTGGGGGGAGTCTCAGGTGATGGCTAGGGAAATGCCCTATCTATGTGAGTTAGTTATAGTCTGGTCCAAATACGGAAAGCCTGACCGCGAACCATTGTGGCCAAACTATGTGGAGAAAAGCCACGCTCCATGCTGTTTGAAGACCCCGTCTATATTTTTCTAAGGAGAGCAATCATGTAGTAGGCTAAATTTTCTGCCCCTACTCATTTCTGCCCTTTTTCAATGGCAATTGAAACTCGTTGCCTCGGTTGTTGCTCCCAACTATATTTATTTCTTCTTTTACTTAAACTTTTTGTATTGACTAACTTGTTCTTGGTTTGATATAGCTGAAATATTGCCCACTTGACGTAAAACTCTAACTAATCAATCAATCACTTAGAATTATGATGTACACAGTCTGTGAATATAGCGCGAAGACAGCAAGCCAATGGTAACATGTAACTTTTCATTTTTTTTTAAATTGACGTCATTATATTTAAAAAAAAAGAATAGAAATAAAATAAAAAAGAAAGCGATGTATCAATTTCAAATCGTGTTACTGCATGAAGGTACAAGTATAAGAATTTCGACGTGGTCCAATCAAAATACAGTTGCATTTGAATCTCAATGCATCATGAACTTTGTGGATCATACTGTAGTGGTAAAGTGACATTCATGGTAGTCCTTACTCCTAATTTTTTATTATGCGAAATGATATATACTTCCATAAAAATTATTGGAGTTAATTCAAGTGTAATTTGGATCACGTCCATAACACTTGTCATTTTATCAAAACATAGATAATCAATCACTTCTCTTTAAATTTTACACTAATATTAATTTTACCATCATTAAAATTTTGAACTGTTAAATTAAAAAAGTGAAAAGTAAACTTAACTTTGCATTAAGTAACCTTAAATTTACAAAATGCAAATAAATGTTCATTTCAAACGGTCAAGATATACATTCAAAATTGCGTATACAAAAAAAAAAAAAAAGAAAGAAAAAAAAAGAAAAAAAAAACTAATTCATAAATACCCTCTTTTTGTCTTTTATGGAAATGAAACCTGAATACTTTTTCAACTCTGTGTCCAGCTGAAGCAATTCCATCACGGCGAGCGGATGAGTGGTACAGTGGTTAGTGCTCGGATTGAATGATAAACAAGGACTTGTTAGTCTTGCATATCAATTGTCAGATTTTATACACATCATCACTCAATAAATCAATCTTTTTCCTTTATCCGTTTTTGTTCCCATCCGACTTTCTCTTTAATTGGAAGTCTACTTCTGTTCTCATTAAACAATCCAATTATTTGTCAGTTGGAATTTAGGTAAATAAAAAATTCATGTTTACTTTCCAGTTACTCACAGGTTCCATAAATATACAGAATAAATGATGGCAACATGTTTTGTTTTGAAGTGCGCAAATAAAGCGCTATGCATATTTGATAAGATTAAACATACCAAAGAATACGATCTCTATCTCATTGACGTTTGATTCGAATTATTTATTGTCCCATTGTAGCGATTTTAATCTAATTTATACAATTAAACCGTTAATATTATATGTACCCAATGCCCAAACGATGACTTGAAAAATACACAATAATATCGGATTTGCTTTGTAATTGTTAAATAAATCAAATTTCATTCTTTTGTTGCTTCTTATGTTCAACTGTATTTCAGTGCAGTGACGTCGAATCGTTTTGAGTGGTTATTTCCCCGTGGAATACACGTTCGCATTTACTTGAATACGGGACCATTTGAAGAATCTGGCATTAAATTGTATTGCATTTTCCAACTGAAATTAAAAACAGCAGGTACCAAATACGGTTTCTGCACTATACATGTACTTTGCAAATATCGGAGTCTATGCGGCTTATCGTCAAATATTTCGTAGTCTTGAAATCTCTTTGCAACTAAGACTGAAAAAGCCAAAAACATGTGAAAAATGTGAACATACTATGTTCACCGCCTTATTTATAATATTCTGACGTTATAGATCATTGACTATAAGTCAAAAACATCTTGCGGGGAAACATAAGCCGAGTGATTTATTTTTTTGCCAATTCTTTTGATAACTGTTAGCTACTGACTTATGCATGATCGTAACCAATCGGTAATCTCCACAACACGACAACGGGAATAGAGCCACCTCTCTTATAGTTTGTTTCTATAATTCTTGGTTTTCTTAACAATCTATCATTTTGCTACATTGGAATATCTGCTTTGTATCTGATAATACTGAACCAGATATGTAAAGGCAATTTGTTGATTGTTATTCAGGAAGAATAATTCTAAAGAAGATGACCAGTTTTAACTAATCCTTGTGTATAATGAAATGTGTTGATATCTGGCCATATAAAACGTGACTCCAAAATTTCATATTTCATAATTATATTATTGGTTTTCATTGCATGCTTGCATTTGAAGTAAATATCTACAACTTGTATATAAAATAAAATTAAACCTTAAAGTTTTAAAACAAAATGTGTTCTTTTTCGGTTAAGGAATATTTTTTTTTCAACAAACACTGGAAAACGTTATCTGTCTTCCAGGTTTCGGTAAATTCATTCGGGAGTATTAATTTATTTATTTCCTGGTAGAAAATTGACCAAAAAAGTGTTTTCTCTGTTTCTGGGCATATAACTGAAAAAAAATATTCAGTGTGAGTATTTACAACAAATGTAATATGAACAGATGTTCCGTTGTTGTACAGGTGTAATGTCTTACATGCCAAAGAAGGTGATAATTTGTCAGGGGTATTGCGGGAAAATTTAATTATCAATTTTGACGCAATGAAAAACATTTGTCGATTATCTACCTGTATCAAGTTAGTTAATATGGTCAAAAGGGAAAGCACACCCATTAAACCATTATTAGAATTACCTCCCCTTTGACCATAGCTAACGTGGTGAAGGGAGATAATCGATAAATGTTTTCCATTGGCTCTCTCGTGTATCAAAGCAAGAGATGTAAAACACTTAACCATTGTGTAAATTCCTAAAAGAGTTCGATCAGTTCTCAAAGACGCACGACAGCCACCACGGGTATACAATGGTGAGAACTGCATAAACAAGCGTCTTAGTCTATCAGGGCCAAGACACGCAGGCTAACGGCGTCAAAGACCGTGGATAGGAAACTGAGTTCTTCGACGATATCCGACACCTAAAAATAATTTTAAATCATATTGTTTAAACATGTTAAAGGATGTTCTCGGAAGCTCATTTGAAAAACTTGCCTATGTCGACACGCCCATGCAAGACCTTCTTTGGTATAGTCACGGTCGTAAAACACCTCCAACAAAACGAGTATATTTTATACCATTATCGCTAGCCAAGGGTTACAATCAACTCCGATCAAAATCCTTGACTTGCGAAGATGATAATATACAAACACCTGCTAGGAAACCTGCTACTCTGATTGATGGACATGATTTGTACGTAACACTCAATGCGCATATGCAGAAGATAAATTCACAGTAACTTCGGTATTTAGTTATAATAGATATAGCAATGTACATAATGTACTTGTTATTACCCTCGTTCTGCTAAACATTTTAGATTGTCTTGGCATTTAAAAAATATATAGTAAATAAGTTTCAATTATTCTTTCCTCTGGTCTTCTCCTTTAAACAAGCTTTAGGTTTTGGGCTGGAGAGAAGATTCACATTTTCACATTATTTAAACCACCATTTTTTAATTCAAGTTACAACGAAAGTTATTTTATTTTGTGTATTGCAAAATGCAAGTAAACACAAAGTCTAAATAGATATCCTGAACCAAATTAATTTTAATCCTTACACATTCTATTCTGAAACATGCGTGTTTCAAACGTCTTGAAGATTGCAAAATAGTTGCGTGTCAATTCCCGATTCCAATCATATTACTCTTTTCACACACTTAGTTACACGGATTACTTGCCAAATAAAACAAATAAAGAAAGCGATAACCAAGATAAATTATACTAGGACACACAAAGTTTGCATGAAAACAAATATTCAGAAATAACTATGCAAATAGTTCCTGCTGGCAAGAAATAAAGGAAGAAAACGATAAGACACTTAAGTTTAATTCCTTACAGGGTATGTTCTTGAAAGGCACCAAGATTCGTTACATTTAAATTTTGTTGAGGTATTTATAAAATAAAAATAAAACATATGAAATAATATACAATATTCTTATTTCCGGCGCATTTCATTTGGGCGCATTAGTATTTCATTTGGGCGCATTAGTATTTCATTTGGGGGCAAAATTTATTTCAAATGGGCGCAAAAAATACTTCATTTGGGCGCAAATAAAAATCTTTCATTTGTACGCATTTTGTACGATGTAACAATAGCTTATTGAATTAAATAATATGTGAGATGATGGGAAAATGTAACAATACAGATATAAACAGTACCTCTTCTGTTAGCCAGACAGCTCCTTCCCCCGTTCACCAAAGGGAGGTACCATAGTGATGCTGGAGATAGTGTTATGGAAGGTTTTATATGTGTTCCACCTAAACAGAGCGACTAGAATTCACAAAAGCTTGTTTAAAAGGTATTCTTATGAAGAAAGCAAGTAGGAAAATTATTGTTAGATCTCTTTTTTTCAACTACCGGACATATACCAAGTTATATCTGTCTTACATGTGTTTTTCTTTTGTTGTATTTGCGTTTTATTTTACTTTATGTCGATAAAATGTCCATCTTTTTATCCAATTTCCCAAAAATGTCATTTTAGAGGTTTCGCTAAAACGTACATCTTTTTGTTGATAAAACGTCCTCATTCTTTCGTTAAAATTACTTCATTTGGCTAAAACTTCTCCGACGCATATATTTCATGTAAATATATGATAAATTTACCAGTAACTTACTTACCTTTACAATTTACCTGTGTGAAATATGCGCCCAATTGAAATACTTTTCTTGCGCCCAATTGAAATACCCCTACTTTTTAAAACGCGCCCAAATGAAATGCGTCCCTTATTTCCATATTTCAAAAACGTCGAAGGATTTTCATGCATATGCCGAATTCTTAAAATTGGAGATAGGGGACCCTGATTAAAAGATTTATACAAATGTATGTGGCATCATATTTAAGTCCATGAATTATGCTTACCAATGCATAGGTTTAAACAGAAATAAATGCCAAACTGCTGTCTACCCCTACAAGGACAAATAAAAATAAAATGGATGGGTATACTGCTTGTCGTCTCCCTTAAATGGTGTATTTTTTGTCTTGTTATTAATACACTTCACATGCAACAGCTAAATAATTAGGCATCCAAAATGATTTTTTTTTTGGCGTCCTTCTGAAATACATGAAAATTCGCCTGGTATACCGTGAATCATTACATGACAATTTAGACAGAACCTATATCGAAAAAAAAAAAACTCAAAGAGGTATAGATGGTCCCCATTTTATTGAAGGAGTTCACCAATCGATTGTTGTTTGCAGTAGTCTCGTGAATTTGAATTCACTTTTTGTGGAGATGTGTTGGTTTAAATCTAGCTCTAGATACGACAATTATCGTTTAAGATTTTAATTTGTAAAAGGAAACAGCTGCAATTGGTATTTTGTTTTTTTTATATTCTACAAAATATGTCTACTTTTAACAGTCTTCAAATTATTATTATTCTGGGGTATAAAGATGGGGATTTTTTGTTTTTGCAGAACATGAGTTGAAGTGTATGTACGATGTTTTACTAGAACATTGTGTTTGATTTATATAATTCATCAAGTAATTGTATTATGACTTCAATGTTTCTAAAAAATAAACGTCATCCATTCATTCATTATTTGCATTCAGTTAAACTATCCATACAAGTACCGTTTTGGTTTAAACACCTTACTCAAATGTGCGTGAATTTTCTTCTGTCCAAGCTTAAAAAGACTATTTTATGGAAGCGTTGCTTAAATATTTTCAATTTGACGCGTACCTTTGGTCCAGATATAAAATAAAATTTTTACAAATATAATGTTTAAACTGCAATCCATCCAACTATACACATTTAAGATCAAATGTAAAATATTGGCCATTTAATGATGAATAAAACTTTCTAGCGATAAATATTTATATTGGATACATTAGTGAGTTTGACATCAAAACAGTTCAATAAATGTATTTATCATTAATACATTTAGTTTGAAATGTAAGACTTTTCGTGAAATATAAACTAATTATAAAATCAAATTGGCATGGTTGCATTATTGTGCATGATGATGTATTTTTACTTTTTAGGACGAAATTATATCGTCCCGATCCTCGGGTGGACTAAATATATCCCCCCAAATCAGGGATTCGAGTCCATGCACGTGGACTCCAAATTCTTTTTGTGGTGGCTGGTTCATCCTGCATGACATGCTTTTAATAAGCTGTTTACAATTGCGTCATAGTCCTTAATTGTCGTTAATTCTATACTTATGTACAATTGATCCAAAAAGGACTGTACAATTGGCTTATAAATAAAATTATTCTTGCACGGAACTTAATTTCAAATAGGCAGTCTTTAAACTGACAAACATTTTAAAGAGCACTATAGATTAGCTTCCCTTTATATTGTAACTAAACATGTAAATAATTTTTCTAACCAATACGATGTAGTATTTCTTGACAAAATAGCCGAAATCGTTCATGACATTCTTTCCTTGAAATGACGAAAAGGCTTGAATCAGGAAGAGTGAAGATTAAACCAGCCGTAGCCCTTGTAAATCCGTCTCTATGCTGATTTTTTTTGTGACATCAGCTTGTTCTGCAAAACGGAGATCGACGTCAAGTCGAGGATGATTTATACTGCTCGAGAGCAATTTGGCAAAAATTGGAGATTCAAAAACTGCTAAGTGAAATGGGCAATAAAATGGGGATATTAAAATGCAGTTTTATAGCATATTAATCTTTTATTTATGTGGAAATCAATATGAATCCATTCCTGACGAAATGTTTTCAATTTATTTGGACCACAAACGGCTTACCCTGCAGGGCGATATCCAGTGCACCGAGTGTGTCCATTATTGATAGCTACTTTAGCCTTAATATTTGCATGATTGTTTCATTTGAATTGAAACTGAAAAGCTCTCCATTTGTTAGAAGGAGTGTTTACTTTTTTACCCTGAAACTATCAAAAATATGATCTTTTTACACACTCTAGTCTGCCGGTTTCAGGGATATGGTGTATTTGTCCTTTTTAATTTACAGATCTTTGGGATATGGATCATTGATTTTGTTCTGGGATATCTTCGGGTATATATTTAGGAATACAAGATAACAATGCATTGAAAATATTAATCTGCTTGACAGAATGTAGTCTGTATAAAAACAAAATCGATTTACCAAGTCATTTGACAGTTTGTTGTCTTCTAAGTAAACTGGTAAAATTCACAGAGCACTTACATTGATTACATTTGTAAACACCCGAATGACCAATTAATTAATACATTTGTATGTAATTGTAGTTTCTTAATCCTTTTGAATTTCCGAATCGCCAGAACAATACCACTACAAAGGTGTACAAATCTGTTCTGCAATTATCACCCGTTTTTAGATTGCTTGTATAGACCGCTTGCCGCAAAAGTTCATTCAATATTTTAACACTTATTTGAATGTAAATACATCGTAGTATAAGCAACGACATTTATGTTAAATTTGATCTCTCTTCCTTATAGAAATGTATATTGATCGATTTCCATGTCAATATGAACATTTTATGACATATCAAAATATAAAACCAACGATAATCTTTTTCGCTTGAATGTTATAATTTATTCATGAAAGTGTGTTTATCTTTAAAAGTACCATGTTGAAATAATAGCGTTTTAAAAAATGTCAAAATTTTACCTTAGTTCACGACAAGACGTATAAAATTAGTGTAATTTGCCATTTAGTTACTTCAAAGAATTTAAATGAAAATAGCTATTTCCCTTAAGTAATTTGACTAGTCTTTCATATTATGGTATTCATACAATAATCTTTTGCAACAATGTTGACTTTTGAAATTTCATTACATTATATATAACACTAATTCCTCATAGATAAGAAATAACAATTTCATATAATTTCAACAACCAAAACTGGCAATGAATGTTCACATTATTTTTAACTTACTTACCACTTTATACGAGATTGATTGAGCATTATTATTCAACTTTGTATCACTATCATCTGTATCTACGGACTGAGATATCGTGGTTTGAGAGTCCATTATTGCAAGCGGAGCTTTGCCCTTCACGTGCATTGTCGTCTCGGATCTTTTTTTACCGTGTGATACAACTTTTTGATGTTTTGACCGTCGAACCCTCATAGGACGAGCAAATATAGGTTTCGCGAAGGGATTGGGTTCAGCTCCAATCATCATTTTGACAAACGTATCCTTTTAAGCTTGATAACCGTGTTTTAACGTACATCCTCCATGGTATAATTCTCATCACAATAATTTAATTCCATCACCAGGAAAAATTTAAAATCAATAATCCAAAGAGAACGCCACGAAAATGATACTTGAAAATTATATTAACACCTGAGACCCAAGATATTTCCGCTTTACATGTCGTCTGCTAGGAGAAGTAAAACTATCTCGCGAAATATCGCTTTCACGTGACCTATGCTAACAATACAGGTAAATATAAAAGATAGTAAAGATTTTTCAATGGGCTTTAAAAGTGATTTAGCAGTAACTATTTCAATTTACGAATAGTACTTCTTTTGTAAATTATGAATAATGTTTTAATTTATTCCCTCGTTATCTTACTTTTCAATAAATGTTTACTTCACACATCTTAGAATTGTAATCTAGGGATTTAAATGAAAGAAATTCACTGCTTTTAATTTGAGGCTGGCTTGATATAAATCACTACAAGTTATAAACACGACAAACACCCTACTTGAGCAAGGTTGTGCCAATATTTTCATATATAGTGAAATACTATGAAAGGTTATTAACATCTCTATGACCCCTCTTTGTCGACGTCATCAAATTTAACAATGAGTACAGGGAACTATATGTTGTAATAGGGTTGATCTATACTTTCAAATTTTAGGTATTTACCCGACAGAACAAGTATCTATATCACAGAGGGCATCCATTGAAATTAAATTTGTCACAAATTTGATCTCGCTGTAGGAGCATGATGTTATATGAAAAGGATCATTGGTTTGTTTTTGAAGTTTTATTTTGTAATTTAACTCTGCAGCTTACACTGCATGAAACTTAGAAATAATGAGTAAACTTTTATGTTTTTAAACTTTTAACTATAAGTTTATTTTTCTGCAAAATTTTACATGATACAGCTGATACATAAATTTGTCTAATCAAAATTAAGAATTTGAGAGGGCAAAGATTGTTGGAGAAAAACATATCGGAACGATCAACATGTCAAAATGAATATTCGGAAGAAAGTTATAAGAAATCAGGGTAAGAAATTCATGTAGAAGGTAAAAAGACGGCGTGGAAAACAAAACAAATTGTGGAATCCCGGTCATTTCCTTTCAGTGCATATACATATCATATATTATATATATTTAGAAGATAAGATGAATTGTTCAAAGGACTTTAAAGAGAGGCTAATAATATCACCTTAGTTGGAATCAAAGCTGTAAGGAAAATACTTAAATGTGTATCCCACTCATTTTTTCGACCATTTTTACGAAATAAAGCATGTTTTTTTGTAGATTTTGTAATCACGACTCAATTTTTTCTGCAATATGCTTTCAAATCCTTAGGGGTATAATAATGCATATCTGTATACACATGAACAATGGAATCGTATGAAGTATATCCTTTTGAGACAAAGTCTCTACAAATACATGATAAAACCAAGCATGCAGCTTAGAATTTCACCAGTCAGTGGATATACGCCACCCCTGGAAAACCAAAATAACCTGGTGATGTAGACACCATTCAATCTGTTGTAACATACCACCGGGACCGATATGAACCCATTTCAGACCACATACCGAATGTTACAACAACTAGGACTCTCACAGCTTCCCTAAACGATATTTTATATACGAAACAGAACCAGTCTGTATAGGAAAGCTAAACTTTAATTACTTTAGATATGTTTTGATTTAACTACTTAAGGTCATGGATGTGGGGTAGGATGTTTCATTACAGAACGTTGAAGTTTTTTTTATACTTTTAAAAGGTGACTGCAGGTTTTATGTAGAAACCAGTTTCGATAGGTTTCTGACATCTCATTTATAAATTTTCGTTATTTCTTAAGGATTTTGATTAAATAGAAAATATAACAAATTCTTTCTTTCACCAGATTTATTTCTTGTGGAGAGGATGGAAAGGTAATTGCTTTTCGAACTTTTGGACAAGTTCATAAGGTTTCTGCTTCCATCCTAGGCTAGAATATGTGTTCGGTTGGATACAAGATTAAGAGAGTTGTAATAGTTAATCAGTATGAAAATTTAATACATTGTTTTCAATTATTTTATAAAAAAAAGACTGTTATTTTTAGGTCTACAGAAGACTGACACGAACGGGAAGCAGTTGCCATAATCGGGCTTTATTGAACAAGAATTGAAGATCTTCGAAATTAGAACTCATTCATTGAATACATACAAAATGACTTACTTAGTAGTTAAAATAGTATAATTCAACCGTACAACTGTTAACTGGAACCAAAATTTTACATATAGAGTTTTGGAGGATAAGGTTTTACAGGACACTCTTGTACACACCATGGTACGTTTGTATTAAGCAACTTAGAGCAGAAACAACAGAACTGATAAGCAATAGTGAGGTAAACCGAAAGGAAACAAGTCACTATATCTGCTTACTCGTGAAATTGTTATATATTGATAATTGAAACATGCAGCTTATTAATCAGTCAGTACATTTACCCCACTCCACTGGAAAACCAACATTACTTGGGGATGTAAACATCATTAAATATGTTGTAACATACAACCAGGACCGATGAGAACCCATAACAGCCCACATACCGAATGTTACAATTAGGACGACTGTCACAATTTCTCCAAACGATATTTTATACAAACTACAACCAGTCTGTATACATCAATTCACACTCGGCAATAATGATATGTCTCTGAATGACCTCATATTTGCCTCCGAATAACTTTTGACGTCATGAACAATCAAGTTTTGAATTATGACATCATATTTTACTTCTGTGGTGAAGGAATTGAGAGAACCTGTGTGAAATGAAAAACACTGGTGGATCAAAGTGTAAAGACGTATATAGAAGAGGTGTAAATTTTAAAAATCAGCCACACCCAATATTTTATAACTTGTCAAGAACCTATTTTTATACAGTGAGCAATTGGAAAGAGAACGAGTTCTTTTTCACACACAATACGACATATATTTAGCAGGATGACACGGATATTGGACACAGATCTGTAATGGGACACGCGATTGAATTAACAGATGATCGTCGATTTAAAAAAGACATCTGGAAGTAAGGTAACATCTACACAAGTATTTGTCGGCTGGAATGATAAGACGATCTGACTAACCATGTTCATCTTATGTTGTTCTAGTGTGGAAGAAAGATGACAATCTGTAGGGGTGAATATAATACAAATATATCATCAGAGCCAAATAAAAATCAAAGATTTATACGCAGATCTAAGGTATAGAAGTGAAAAGAATGAACAGCGTTTACCCTTCGACATCCAGGCTTTTTCAAGTATAATCTATTAGCGCTCACTTATGACAACTATAGAGGAATTTATGTGGGGATCTAATCTACTTGGATGGCCAAATCATGTTTTCCAAGATAGTGAATTAACATCTGGATAAGTTGCAGAAGATATTTCAAAGACGTAAAATCGGCTTGAAGCTTTTTCACAAAACATGTGCATCTTTCGAGCGAGAGAAATGTATCATTGATTGTTCTGATAATATTGAGCCAAATACAAAGAAAAAAGTATAGAAGATGACGAACAGCCGATACCTAGACACCACTGACAGGTCTTTAGCCATCAAATTTAAAGTCTACCGAGAGCAGGTTGAGAAAGAAATGGAAACACGGAGTAAGACAATACCACTGACACTAAAACAGGGAAGAGGATCTCTGAAACTGAAAACCATTTTTCTTATTCAACGTTCTTATGATTTCTAGTAGATTATTAGTTTAAGTTGCTCATATGTATGCCAAATGAGATGAAACGGGGTACTTAGTCAAAAGCATGTGCTTGCATAAGCAAGCCCGGATTTTCCTTGTCTGAAAAAATGCCCTTTATAGTTATATTGCATTGCTTTGGGCTGTGTTGGACAAGTTCAGCGATAAATTATATTTAGCAAAAGGACAAGATTAGGGGTTGATTAAGCCCTTAATGTCGATTATTTTTTAAGTTGCAAATCCCACCAAAGAATAAAATACAAAATTTAGGACCAATGACGTCGCAGCAAGTATAGGTTTGACGTCATGTTTAAGCTACTTTTGAAACTTTTAATAGAAATACAAGGAATATGGCATATTTTCGAACGGTTTTCCTTATCGGAAATATACGGCGCATTCAAGAACCAGTTAAATAATTTACCAGCTTGTTGGTATAAATGCATTGGACCTCACATATAAATATTTTTGTGGTTCTTGCATGCGCTCTATGTTTCCTCTTAAGAAAAAGAAGTAAAAATTGGCCAAATTTGTCATTTTTCGACAAATAACTAAATACCGAAGTTACTGTGAATTTAAAATCTGCATATGCACAATGTGCAATTTATCCCATTTTCTACACTGAAAAACTTTGTAATCGTACATCAATACTCGAATAAGCTTCCTTTTAACTGTTAACCCATATCCATTGACCATTCCTACAAAAAATATAATAAATTTGAGCAATCTTATTTTTGAGGCAAAATACCGCACCTACTCCTTGGTTCAATTGTCCTTGCATATATTTGTAGAAAGCAGGAGACCATAGGACATTCAAAATTTGCCTTCATGTTCAAACGTGAACACTGACTGCTTAACTACGCTCTACATGGAGATAAGAGCACAGCTTATCAAAAGGTACTACGAATTTTGCGGAAGCTCTTTGAGAAAGATTACAATAATCATACAACATCACCAAAGAATCAGAAATGAATCACACTTGTATTAAAGTCACGAATAGGGTTAGGGCCTTTAAAATGGGTTCCAGCACCTTCGGTTATTACCGCATCGGATACTTGCGATGAGGACGAGCATAAGTCATTCATGGGTTTTTTGGGCCAGCTAATTGAGGATTAAGACATCGACACTGATAGTGATAAGAAAACTGAAGATCCAATAGCTGAAGTAGAAGATAGAGACCAGTATGGTGCTGATGAAGATAACACTGGAAATATGGGTGACATTCATTGAGATCAAGTTGAAATGAAAGTTAATGACGCAAATACTGATTATATTTATGATACTGCATGAGCAGCAGAATCTAACAAACATGAGAACGCCGAGCCTGGGCATGAAAAGATACGTTTGATAACAAATGTTAACATTAGCAAATATAATGACTTTGTAAGGAATCTCAAACAAAAACTGCCAGACTGTTCATAGCAGAATGTTTACATGATATTGCTACACAAGGACTGCTCAGAGGATAAGAACGGATAAGTAAGCAGACGTCTGCTTAATCGAAGCCAATAGCAGATGAGTTAGCTAGACTTTTCACATGTAGTATGTGTTTTACATTTTCAGACTTTTTAACAAGGACGTAAGATTTATGTGAAGATGGAACAAAATATTATTATTGTTCATTTTTTTTGTAATATGTGCTAAGAAGACCTAACTGATATGATTTGTGATTGTGTGGAATGTATGGAACAAGGTCAACTGGACGACGAAGACGTAAATAACAAAAATCAAAGGAAGGTAAAAATGAGAACGAAGAAGTTCAAATACACGAGACATCATCAAAAACTACAAATATAACATTGAGAACAAACGCACTAGAAGATTAAACTCGAAATAAAAACGAGAATGACAGCACGTGCCCTGTAAGCGCATATATGTAAGTATGTCCAGTTCCTTTTACGACACTTGCCATACTGTGGGTTAGTCAATCCAAGGTCATATCAGAATCGGTGATGTCAAATCCACGCAGACGGAAAATCTTGTCATTTATGACACCGACGCTTCATATCTTTTCCTGTGTTTGTGGTGTCGGTTATAAAAAAAACTTCGTAAAGTAACTACGGATAAACATATGACTGAATAAGCAGTTTTTGGGCAGTGTTTTAGCTGTTTTCAAATTACTGTATCAACTACATGCTTGGCAGTAACGAATCCACTGTGAAATATACGCAATACGCTTGAAGAATGGGTAAATTGTTGCTAGCTAGGAAATGGAAATTTAACAACTAGGAAATCAAATCATCCCTTTTGACATATATCTTAATCACAAACATCTTCGACAATGTAGAAAAGCATGTAGTATCTATATATATATTCGTATTTGCAGTCTGAACATTAATTTATAAATAGCAAAATAACTAAGTTACTGTAAATTTTGTTTTTGCATATGGTTATTTCGACAACATACGTCTCATCATTGCAGATAAAATCTAAAGATTCGAAAGACCATACACTCAAAAACCCCCAAAAATGTTCAAAAACTGATAGAGAACAAATAACCAAATGTCATCTAAATGGAAAGCCAAAATCAGCTAAGGACAGAGCTTTGCATGAGGGAGATACTCCTTTGTCTCCAACAAATTTATAAAATTTGATATTGCAAGATTCCAAATAAAATCGGTTTTCGGGTCAGCACCGAAGTACTGACTACTAGGCTGCTGAATACCCTCGGGGAATAACAGTCCACTAGTAGTGGCGTTGACCCAGTGGTAACAAATAACAAAATACCAAAGTTAGTGTAAATTTTGTTTCTGCATATGGCCATTTCAACAACTTATGTCTCAACAGTGTATAAAATCCAGAAATTTTATCTTTTTATAAGATTTATTTTTATAAATGAAGAAATAAAATCTGTACTTTAAAAGAATGAGTATCCGGGTAATACATAAATCTGTGAAAAGATCGACAACTCGAGTAAAACAAGGAACCAAGACGAAAAGTTACTAAGTCAAAATTGACAAAAGGGTAAAAAATAGTCTGAAACATTACGAATCCTTGACCCACCGTTAGTTAAAATAATTTATATTTCAAATAATGTCACATTACAATAATATTTTATAGATTTCCACATTACACGATCATCTCTCACTTATCATTCATGCCACATTCACAAACCACTTTTACGGTCCATTATATGCCACACGCTGCATTTTTAATCTTTCTATATATTTTTCTCAAAATATAAAATCATATGTCATTGACGTGTTTAGATGTATTTCCTTTGAAGTTGAAATTATGCATTTGTTTGTGTTAAAGTCATTCAGTCTAATAATCATAGATAGTGGCGATAATATAAAGAAAATGCAAAGAAAATCAATTGTCATTCAGCATTATACGGTTGGGATCCAAAGCTTTTATGCTTTGAAACGTGCAATCATTTTGACACTTTCAGTTCTAAAATATCTAACTAGTTTACAACGCCAGCACAACAAATCATTCACATGTTCAAAACTTTCAAAATAGATTATAATTTTGGGAATATTTTATCATAACAATTTATTCTTGACCACAAATCTCCTCATATCATTAATATGTTTATCAATACATTTCGATCGGTCAGTGCTTTTACGGGTATCTTCAAAGTCCAAGTCTACATTCTGTGTATATTTATGGTAGTATTGATCAACCGATACAGATCGTTCCATGGAATTATCACCGTTATCATACACTATATATTTTCCAGTCAGTCTCGTCTTTCCAATTAATTTATATTTAGTAGGATCAATTCGACTCTTTTTTATTACGACCCTAATGAAAATTCGGTCTTCCGCGATTAAGTCATCTGCACTTTTGCATTTTGTAATATTTTCGGAATCACCAATGTTCTGTCTTATCTGTCTAGGCGTTTGTATATTACTACATACAATATCAGCAGTTTTTGTTATTCTTGTACTATTTTGTTTCACACTTTCAGTTCTAGTACATACATCTTCACTTTTTTTTATTTTCTCATCGATTTTATCTGATATAGGCATCCATGCATTTTTCGGGTCGACGTCCATATGGCCCGAGAACACAATTAATTTCCCCTATCTGTTCATTATAACTAATTGGGAGATAAGAAAAAATTGCACCTGCTCAATCTTCATGAAATTTGGCATGCTTACAGAATAATCTTAGCTTTATAAAACATAGGAAAACTGGAAAAATTCCCCATTTCGTTTTTTGTTGACACTTCCATAAACATATACACCATCATCGAAAAAGTCAGAGGTCTTCCAAACAATGAAAATTTTTTGACCCCAGCCAAATCACACCTTGTGGATGTATTTTTTTTCCTCATTGATTTTTTATTGTATTTAAATGTCTCCTCTTTCATTTAGACCAAAAAAAATACCCATTTTTCAAAAGCTGAGGCATAGAAAAAAATTAAAAGAAATACACTAAATTAGTGGAAACTAAATTCGTGGACAACGATGACAACGATTCAGAAAGGGACGTAATTGTGTTCTCGTATCTATTAGTCACTTTATGCATGATATATCATTAAAATAAAACATGATTTATATTTTGTACCTTATCTTTGATTAATCTGCCAAGTTTCATGGTGATCCGTCTTTTAATTGGCAGGAAATCTGCGATCAAACACAACTACCCATACTCTGGATTTTTCATGAATTTGTCAGCCTGAATTTTCCATTTTCCTGATCTGACCCCTCTCACTAAAATGGCTGTCACTTTGTTGTTGTTTCATGCATCTTCAAGAAATAAACATCATCTGAAAAAGGAATGAATAATCTAAAATAATATTGAAAAACATTTAGTAAAACTGTGCTTATTCAGGCCTAAATTACAGGTTGATTTCAAAAAAATTAAAATTTTTCAAAAAATTTAAATTTTCAACTTTTTAATTTCAAATAACTTTCAAACCGTCGACCAAAAAAATGTCAGAAAGTAGCAGAAAATATCTTAAATATATTGTAAATCTGATTCTGTTGCACTTCGGTAATTTTTTTCATACAATAATAGTGTAAATAACATTTACTTTCTATAACCTTTTTTTT
>MJUU01017017.1:5460-53621 GCA_002080025.1 Modiolus philippinarum | reverse complement strand
TTTTATATATATATATATATATATATATATATATATTATTTTTTTAGTATAAATAAATATATATAAAACAATACTTAAAAGAATAACATGAATTTTTGTGTTCTAGAATTTTTCATTGGTATGTTCTAATAAAGATATGTACCCCTAAACACACACTAAACATTTACTCGTGTATTTTACTCCAGAAATCTACAAATTTGGAAAAATCAATGAATGTCGTTAAATTGACTTTATTCTATTTATTGTATTTTTTATATTTATTGTCATTTTTTCGGTTTTAATGCAAAGTTATTACTTGCAAATTCTTAAAAGCACATAAAGACATAAATGGAATAGCGAAGGAAATATAACAGGACATACCCACGATTGCCGAAATTACAAATATACGGTCACAATTTACCTGGAAACTACACAAAACGCAAAAAAAATATATACTGAGTGCCAATGAAAACGCAACACTTAATTTTTTGGAATATTTTTCGCACAAATAACAATTTCCAACAAATTTAACTGCCAATTTACTTGCAAGTACACAGGTTTTTAACAAACAATTTTCCGCATGACTGATTTTTTTAACCACGCCATCCGCAATACATATCATTAAATGCACAGGAAAGGGGTTTTGTCCCGAATTTACGCATGATTGGTTTTCTTCATTGTCCACTACAAAGTTTAACCCCATGACATTTTCCCATCTCAGAGTTTTGGGACCAGTTTTCATTTAATCCATAAATGATAGGGACTTTAAACATCCCCTGGGTTGATTCTCAAAATGCCTTGTTTTCCCATTAACATACATTAATTTAACGTATATCTTCTGTAAACCACAATGGATCGGTTTGAAATTTTGTCAGCTTCTTTTGGAACCTTTTGTCAACATTTGTGCTAACTTTCAAATCTTTTTGATGTGTAGAATTGAAATTCTCAAAATCGGTATTTTTTACCCAAAAATTCAAAACATTGCCATTTTTAACAAATGTCAACTCGAAACAACTTCTTGACAAAATTAGAACTGGGAATTTGAAAAATGGGACATTTTTTCTTTAATATTTCGTCAATGTGATTGAAATGTTCAGACAATTTGGGAATTTCAGATATTGAAACGTTGATGCTGTGGCAAATTTTCAAGAGTGGACTAAAAATGCATGGATGCAAAACTGTAAGCAGACACTTGGCTTAGTAATTTAGCAAAGAAAAATTCTTTAGCTCGACATAGAAGATTTCTAAAACATAAATATCAAGTGTTGCGTTTTTATTGGCACTCGGTATACTAAAGACAAACGTACACAACGATAGTGTTCAGGATAGCAGGACTTTTAATCGGCACTAGCAAAAGCAAGCGGTAGGGTTAAACCAAGTTATGGGTACCCACCAAACCTCCACTTTATCTATCCCATTTCCCTATAGTATGATAAATAAAACTCAATACAGGTAGACTACTAAGTCCATAAAAAGGAAAACAATACGCAATTTTTAAAAAAAGCTGAAGGAGTTCTCGTCGCCTAGCTGCCGGCTATCTTAAGGAGCCTAGTCTAATGGTAAAACAATGTCGCACTACGGAAGAAAAATCAAACTCAAAACTCCACAAAGGGTTCAATGGTAAACATCATTATGTATTTCAGTAGACATCGGCATAACTGAGAGACCTGGTACAAGCCAGTCGTTGTATATATTTTGCACGTAAAACATATCATATTTATTTACGTTTTAGTTCAGAAAGAGGATACCATCATCTCATTTTAAAAGTTCGATTATATTATGTTTAATTCTGAATATAAATTTTTGTCCTTGGTCAGGATTATCTGTTTTTATTTGTCTAAAACCAGAAAATCAAAATTAGTAAAATGATATGAAATAAAATATCAATATACGCCTCAGCTTAGAAATGACGAATCATCGTTTCATTTTATTAAGTTTGGGATTCTATTATGTTAGATTTAAGTATAGTATCTAGAACAGGGAAACAAGAACCAGACGCACGTGATTTGAGGACTGAGACGTAAACTACAAAGTATGGCAATTATGCAAGAAGATGTGGATTTATATGCAAATGAAGTCGATAGAAGAGAACAAATCACCAATTTATAAACAGACATGCATTTAGTAATTGAAAAAACACATAATACTGAAGTTGCTGTTAATTTGAATTCTGCATATGCACATTTCGACAACTTATGACTCTTTGTTTAGATATTGCAAGTTTCCAGATAAAATCGGTATTCTCCCAGCACCAAGGTACTGGCTACTGGGTTGGTGAATACTCTCGGGGGCTAATAGTTCAACAGCAGAAGCATCGGCCCAGTGGTAATAAAACACATAATACGGAAGTTGCTGTTAATTTGAATTCTGCATATGAGCATTTCAACAACTTATGTCTCCTCAGTGCAGATAAAATCAAAATTTTGGAAATCCATTTACCGAAATATGTGTAAAGACTGATAGAGAACAAATTACCAATGAGATCTAAATAGAAAAGCTAAACTCGGCTAAGGACAGAGCTATGCAAAAGGGAGATACTTTTCAATTTGTAACAAAAATTTATTAAATTTAGATATTAAGATAAATCAAAATTTTGGAAAATGACCAATGGCATAATGACTATTTAGCAATAAAACCTAGCTCAAGATTTTCCCGTCTTTATTTCGTCAATAATGATAAGTTTCGAAATTTAATTACTGTTCAGATTCATGTTAAACTAAATTCTACAGAGATCAGTTTCTTGGATTTTTAATTGTCGAAATTTCCTTTTTGCTGTATTTCTTTGGTGTTTAATTTTTGCGTTGTACGAAAAATGTAAATAGAACGACAAAGTATCATTTTTTCTTGAATTTATGCAAAATAACGCAGTTTTATAGTATGTTTCACTACTGGAAATAATATGAAAACATAAAATGCTATAAATATAAGATGTCCCAATTTTTTTTCAAATAGTTGAAAATGGTGTTTAATCAATGGTAAAGCACACAGATCTGATCGTTCAATGAACAGTGATTTGTTTAAAATCATTTCAAATCAGTGCGAAGCTTTGAACAATTGAAATTTCATTTCATTTATCAAAATACAAGATGAATATGTGAAATAATAACTTTCACCTAGTTCTTTATTGCACCATGCCCCACTTTCACAACGCACTAACTAATTTTCGCGATTTTCTATTTCTGTTGATTAATTTATACAGAGGTTCGAAATAAATAATAACTCTGCCATCAAATAAGATTTAAACGCGCCTTGATTCTTACCTTTTGGAAGTGATAGACTTAATTGTTCAAATATTAAAAATAAATATGTCCGGCCTTAAAATATTACACATTGTGAAACATGGTCAGTGCTTATATTATAGAAACTCTTCATCAATCCATGTTCTATGACACATGGATGCGGGATCGTCAAGAAACAAACAACTGGCAAAGTGTTCACCCGTTGCCCGACAAAAAACTTAGAGATTTAAACAACCACATGTCACTCATTGAGACAATAGTAAGAAAACTTTGCAAAATAAAACCAGGAGGTGTGGGCACAATAATCAGGTGGTCAGAACAAAAATTCGAAATTACAAAAAATATAATGCAAAATTTGAAAGTATGAATCCATAGCAGAAATTCTCTCAAGAACCAATTCAGTTTGGTAGTGTGAGAAATGCGCAAAACATTTTTCCTATAGGAGAAATGGTAAAACACTTAAAACTATGCCTTTCTATCGAATTTGAACAATAAATGACACCTAACCAACTATAAATTAGGTTCTAGTGTTGAACTTATTCTGTGCAGGTGGTTATGTTTGTCAACGAATCTGAGTTGATGAGCAGAAGTAAAAAGAGACCTTGCATACATAATCTAATTCCATTTTGGTTCAACTTATTCCAGCATATTCAGGGGCAATTTTCAAACTTTTCAATGTCTTTTTGTCGAATTTGAACAAAAAATGTGTCAAAAACAAAATGCCGAATCAACTATAATTTTTTTTTCTGCAGATGGCCATTTCGACAAATAAAGCCACTTCAGTGCAGCCTTAAAGACTTTTAAGCAAAGTTCCTGTATAATTCGGTTCAAATCTCTTAAGCAGTTTTAAACTAACTGACGGAGAAGGAACAAGTGACTGACACCAAGTGATGGCGATAGGTCAGTTAGCTCGTTGCACAATTGATTTTGTTGGATTTTTGTTATCAAAAGGCGACAAAGAATATTAATAACTGTTTTTGCAAATAGTCTCTTCAATGGCAGGACAACTGCATTTCTGTTTTTCTTTGTTATTTGTATTAAAAAGATTTATTTGTTTATCCCGAATATCCCTAAAATTGTTACAAAAATGTGTCTTTAATTCATACAGTAAAAACAACTGATAAAAAGTTAAGTAAGATTAAACAAAATATACAACTAAAAACAGGTAAAATAACCAAAACGGGTAAAAAGAAAAGTGTGCCCAACGTTTCGACCAGTACGGCCTTCTTCTTGGGGCAACCGGGACAGAAAAATGGAAAAAGTTGTAGAGGTGTGAAATCTGATTTTGCACGATGGAATTTAGAAAATGAAATTGAATTTTCAACTGGTTGTTCCGACTCTTGATCTTTACCAAAAAAGAATGCCTTAAGCAAAAGACGCAGAAAAAATTGCTGAATGTCCATTTCATTTTGGAATGAATCCGGAAAAGGGGTGGTCGGAACGAAGTTTAGCCCTTTAGACAGAAGACTCTTTTCAGAGTCACTTAGGCTTACCGAGTCTGGTACACAGCGGACGATTTCTTTTATCTCATCTTCGTTTGAGTAACATATGTTGTTACTAGAAGAAACGATAGGTCTATCGGGAATAGGCTGTTGCATTTTTTTCTGTTTGCCAGAAAGAAGGAAATCGAACAGATCCTTGTTGAGAACACGGATCCGTTCGATAATGTTAGTGGCAACAATTTTGTGACACAAAGAATACCGCTTATTTTTGATGAGAACCTTGCTATGACGTAAACGTTCAAGCTTGGTATGAACTGCTTGAATGGTTAGACACATGGTTGCTAACGAATTATTTAAGGAAATTTGGTTGAATTTGGCTTGAAAATCCCGGTTGTAATGAATTTTATCAATGGGATGAAAAGATGTTTTGAACCCAGTGGGAACAACACGGGATGAAATACAGTTCCTCAAAAAAGCGAGGTGACTGTTACATTTGGTAAGACCTATGGTGGTCTTAGATATGTCTAACAGAAATTCATTAAAAATTTGATTAAAACATCCATAGAAAAGCAGGAGCTACCAGATGAAGCATATAAATTAGTTGTTTCTCAACCAAGGACAGCACGTTTTTATATGCTTCCCAAAATACATAGTTGGGGAATCCTGGTAGACCGATAGCCTGTAATTGTCCTACTGAATGCATTTCTAGCTTTCTCCATGACGTGTTTATTCCAATTGTGGAGAACCTACCAACATACATCAAGGACACTACACATGCTCTCACTATTCTTGAGTTTTTCCAGCCAGAAAATGCTGAATTTAGGCTATTTACTATGGATGTCACTGCCCTCTACACTAGCATCCCCAACAATGATACTATGGGAGCTTTAAGAAACTTTTTAGACAGAAGACCTAATCCTTATGTAAAAACAGACATCATCCTTAGGCTTGCTGAGTTAGTCCTGACACTCAATACCTTTCAATTTGATGGGGATTTTTACAGTCAGTCTGTTGGCGTTGCGATAGGAACCAAAATAGGTCCATGCTTTGCCTGTTTATTTGTCGGCTACCTTGAGGAAAAATTGTTCTCCGAATATATAGGACCCGTCCCAGAACTTTACAAAATATATATTGATGATGTCTTTGGTGTGTCCTCAGACAGTGAAGATGAACTTAAGTCTTTCATTGACTATGTTTCCTCGTACCATCCGGCCATCAAATACACGTTTAATATTGCCAAAGATAGTCTCTCTTTTCTCGACATTTATTGTTCCATAAAGGATGGGAAATTTACACCTCCGTATTTTACAAACCGACAGACGCCCACTGTTACTTAAATTATGGGTCTTGTCATCCTAAGTCATGCAAAGATGCAATTCCAAAGTCACAATTTTTACGACTTCGTCGGATTTGTAGCAATGAGCAGGACTTCAAGACTCAATGTAACAGAATGAAATCCTTTTTTGTTAAGGGAGGCTACCCATGTAAAGTTTTGGATCGAGCTATGATTTCAGTTTCCCGAGTGACCAGATCTGAGGCTATGGAGAAGAGGGTGAGAAATACCGACGACCGTGTGCCGTTAGTTCTGACATACCACCCTCATAACGAAGCCATCAAAAACATTTTGATCCGTAACTTTAAATCCATAGTTCTCAAGGACAAACACATGTCAGCAGTTTTCCAGGATTCGCCTCCGATTGCGGCCTTCAGAAAAGGGAAGAGTGTAAAACAGCACCTTGGCACTAGCTCTTTCAAGAGTGCTACTCCTCAAATTCCCTGTGAATTCAAGGGCACTAGAAAATGTAAGCGATCTCGCTGTCTGACTTGTAATTTCACTTGGGAAACAGATGAAGTAGTAGGACCGGCTAACGTCTTAAAACTAAAAAATGGTTTCACCTGCACTACTGAAAACGTAGTGTATGCTGTTGGTCGCAAACTATGCCAGATGATCTATGTGGGCGAAACTTGTCGTAGATTGGGTGATCGCTTTGTCGAACATAAACTGAGCGTCACCAATGGAAAAGACTGCCCCGTAGGTGAACACTTTCGGCGACCCAACCACAGCATACGTGACATGCATGTAACTGTCCTTTTACAAACTAGTGCGGGTGAAAAACAACGACAGTTCCTTGAAAAAAAAATTATCCATTTTCTGGGGACTGTTCGACCCTTTGGCATGAATGTTAAGAAACAGTCCATTTCATGATTTCACTTTATTTGAAATTACACGATTGCACAGTACAGTATACAAATGTTTTGTTTTCCTTTTTTGATTAAGTTCAAGATTAAGCATGATTTTTACAGGTTATTTTCGTTACACGTTAGTCAGTAGTCTTCTCTTGTATCCTCTACAACTTTTTCTATTTTTCTGTCCCGGTTGCCCCCAGAAGAAGGCCGTACTGGCCGAAACGTTGGGCACACTTTTCTTTTTACCCGTTTTGGTTATTTTACCTGTTTTTAGTTGTATATTTTGTTTAATTTTACCTTTTAATTGTGGCCTACCTTTCCATTTTTACTTTGTTTATTTACATTAATTTGTGGCCATTGCACAACATATATTTTTAGATAAAAAAGTTAGACAATTTTCTCCAGTACATTTAATCAGATCCATGTTACAGCTTTACAGAATTGCACTTTTTGCAGTAGAAGGGTATCAGATCAATCTTCAAAGTCCATGACTTTAAATCCTAGCATTTTGAGATTAAACATAGATCTTAAAGGGAAAATAAGGGGTTTTTATAACTTACCATTTTTGAGAAAAAAAAGCCTTAAAGATGCAAATTTAATTTAAGAACAAATAAATCTGAAGCGATTCTCCGCAGAGTTTCAGTCTATTATAAGGAAATTAACTTACAAACATTTCCCCATTACCCTTCATCGGTTGTCTGTTGCTATATTTTAGTTTATATAAATGATAACTCTCCTATGAAATTAGATTTTTATGTGCGCCTTGATTCCTATTTTTGGAAGTGATGTACTTAATTGTTCAAATATTAAAGATAAATATGTCCGGCCTTAAAACATTATACATTGTGAATCACGATCCGTGCTGATATAATAGAAACTTTTCCAACTTCATGTATTTGACAATAATAATTCAACAGACACTCGATATGCTGTTATTAATTACCACCGGGTCGACGAGTCTGTTGGTGCACTGTTAGAACCCAAGTGTACTCACCAACCCAATAGTCAGTATAGTATGTCAAATTTTAGAAAAAAAGTTTTTGTTTATGGTCTTCTTTTTTTTTGCGCTGACAGAACATAAGTTTTCAAAATGGTCAAATAAACAAAATTAAGTGACTTCGGTTCAATTCTAATGTAATCTTTTATAGCACCTACAGCTTTCCGACGTATGTCAGATAAGGTAGAGAGATCAACAACAGGAGGAGAGATCAACAAAAGGTAGAGAGATCAATGATGGTAAAATTGGAGGGCTAAATTAGTTCAAAGTTTTATAAGACAACTATTTTGATGTCTGCAGACCGTAGAGTCCATTCAGCTTTCCACTTTTAATCTTTGCAAGATGCTAGCCCAATATGTCTTAATGTGCAAGCTTTTTCAGTTCATTTATGTATATTTGGTTGATTACATGGCGACAGAAATATATTACCTTACAACAAATGGAAAATGTTATAAAATATATAAAACGTCTTTCACTACATGTACATCTGATTTTTTTTATCTGATTCTTGTATTTCACAAAACAATGCAGTCATAATAATTTGAAATAATAAATAATAATAACCAGAAGAATAAAATAAAACCACTGCTTTCTTATAAAGTCCTTCAACTATACTCTCAGTTTCAAATGTCCTTGAAAACGGGTGCATGTATCGTCCCTCTATAAAAAGTTATTACCTGCAACTTCTTGGAAAGACATAAAGAAATATAATTCGGTTTGAATGTTGCAAGTAAATAATTGCATGTTTTAAGTTTAAATTAAGTTAAACGATATCTCTGTCTCATTTTAAAGTTTCGGTTCTATTATTTTTAATGTAATAAAAGCATTTATTCATATAAAACAAAATCACAAATTAGTTGGAAAACATAAAAAATTAATATGAAATAACATGTGAAATGAATAGACATACAAAAATTAGTCATCAGCAAAAATGTGTTCAATGAGGAAAGACAAGAAGGTGTACTCATCTAAAATTACTTTCTTCTCATAATCTTTTGATGACAAATATTTCAATTTGTGAATTGAATTGTACTTGCATCAATGAATAATTGGCGATATAAGAAATATTGTTTTTGTTAAATTATACTTGAGACCATATACTGATTGTCAGTATGTTTCTATGCCAGTTAGACAATTATTGATCCATAACTACAAAAACAAAATGGCTTGACTTTAATAAATGATCTTCTGGGAAAGGATATGACATCAAATAGTAAAATGCGGTTTTGATTTCCTTCAGATTTCGAATTGATGTTTACGTCATTTATGTGCAATTTAAATAGTACTTTAAAGAATCACTGCGAATTCGACATCCTTTATTTCTTATTCATTTCTTTATATCATTTTATTATTATTTTTTTTTTGTAGTTGTCTTTGCTTTTTTGTCTTTTTATTTGGTTCGGGTTTGTTTGTTTGTTTGTTTTTTTTAATATTATCTTTAATGTCGATAATTTTTAAATAATACACTTTTTACTTATGATCGCAATGTCACTTGTTTATATCGCCAAACTGTAAATGATACATTTTTCACCTTAGATAAAATAGTTTGTTTCGACATGAATAAGACCAAAATCCATTTAAATATTAATTGTTTTCGCCTCCATATGATTGTAAATTGTATAAGTTTACATAAGTAACACACAAAATTGAAAAATTCCCTTTTCTTGTATATTTGTGATTAAAAAAACAGCAAGCTGTCGAAATAGTTATCAATTTGATATCATATTAAATACACAAAATGTCCCTTTATTTATATACTTAATGAAGGGATATGGAGTAAATGCACATGAGACAAAGTCTCTACAAATACATGACAAAACCAAGCAATGGAACGACGCTTTTATTGTTGTTCTCATCTTGAAGTCAGCATTAGGCCTTCAACAATGAGCTATGCTCATACCTTAAGTTACAGACGGTTCCTAGTACAGGTTTGAGAGGAAATCATTTCTAAATAACAAAATACCGATAATTCACTTTCTGCATATGCGCATTTTGACAACTAATTTCTCATCAGTGCAGATCAAACCAAAATATTTGGAAGTGCATAAACCAAAAAAAACATGTTTAAGCTGATAAAGAGAAAATAACCAATGGGATATAAATAGATAAGCCAAAATTCAGCTAAGGACAGAGTTATTCATTAGGTAAATATTCCTTAGTTTGAAAGAAAATTTTACAAAATTTAGATATAGGAAGTTTCATTACAATCGGTTCTTGGGTCAGCACCGAGAAATTGACTACTGGGTTTGTGAATACCCCCGGAGAGTTGCAGTCCACAAGCAGAGGCATCGGCCCAGTGGTAATAAATAACAAAATACTGAAGTTATTGTTAATTTATTTTCTGCATATGCGCATTTCGACAACTTTTTTTTAGCAAAACTACATCCATCTTTTTGACTCATGGTTGCGGGATCGTCAACAAACATACAATTAACTGGCAAGGTGTTCTTACAACTATTGTCATCAGTTGCCCGACAAAAAGTCTTATAAAAGACAAACATAACATTTTAACAACCACAGATCACTCTTCGAAAAAATCAGGGGATGTGGCCACAATAATCAGGTGATCAGAACAAAAATTCGAAATTGCAAAAAATATAATGAAAATTTTAAAGTATGATAGTGCATCAATATCAGAAATTCTCTCAAGAACAAGTACACTTTAAATGAAATGTATACAGAACATGTGTTTATTTTAACTACTGCTAATTTCAGTTACTGGGTATAGGTTAGAAAGATTCTTAGTTGGTGTCATATCTAATATACAAAACGTATATGTTTTGGTTAGATTATTGTTCTTTACGTTGAATATATTGATTTCATATAAAAAACACCAAAGGTCCTTCTTCCTGAATATTTTGGTGAAAATTACTAGTTCCGGTATTGCGGGTATCGATATCATGTGGAATACACAAAATGAACAAATAAAAGGATATGGAGTAAATGTACATAAGACAAAATCCTTATAGCAACATGGTAAGATTATGCAAATGAAACGACACCTTTATTGTTGTTCTTCATCTTGAAGTCACCATTTTCTTATATAGAATGAGGTAGATTTCATTTAGTTGCAGTATTGCAAGCATCAATACCATACCCAATACATAAAATGTCCCTTTAATTATGTTTTTTTATTGGATCTGTGTTTTTGTCTCGCCTGCGACGAAAGTCGCTGAAAGCGAGACATATGTTTTACTTTCCGGCAACGGCGACAGCGGCGGCAACGGCGGCGTAAACTTTAAAACTGAATAACTTTTAAGGTATATCATTTATATGCAACATCTTTTATACACAGTTAGCTTATAGTTAGAAATTTCCAGCAACGCATGTTAAGATGACCTTGACCTTGTCTTCATGGTTCAATGACTTCTTGAAAATTGCGACATAGTTTCACATTCAAGTTGATTTCTCTGGATTTGTAATACATAGATCCATTATAGTAAGTGCATTGATGTATCTTAGTGGGGGCATGCCAGTCTGCCACTTGTCATTTGACCTTGACCTCATTTGCACGGACTTTGTAAATTTTGCAACATAGTTTTAAATTCAAGTCAATAATGTATAGACATACTACATTTATATGTTGTCTATTGGTACATCTAGGTGGCTGCGTGCCAGTCTGACACCTGTTACGTAGCCTTGACCTCAATTTTATGGTTCATTGATTTAGATAACTTTTCCTCTTGAATACTTATTTTTCTGTAACTAAAACACCTAGATTCATCATATTTGATATATTGCTACATTAAGGTGGGTGCATGCCAATCTGACACCTGTCATGTAACCTTGACCTCATTTCATGGTTCATTGACTTTGAACAATTCTTTTCTTTTATACTTATTTCTCTGTAGCTATAATACCTAGAGTCATCATATTTTGTCTATTGTTACATCTTGGTAGGCACATGCCAGTCTAGTACCTGTCATGTAGCCTTGAAATCAATTTCATGGTTCATTAACTTTGATCATTTCTTTGTAACTAGAACACTTAAAGGCATCTTATTTGGTCTATTTTTACATCTAGGTATGCACATGCCAGTCTGGTACCTATCATGTAGCCATGGCTTATTATTTTGGTGAAGATATGCATATACAGGCGAGACATATCTGTGTCTACACTTGTTCAATGTTACATGTTATATCTTTCCGATGTTGCCATTTTCTTTTGATTGTTCGTTTTAGACCGACTATACTCTTTGGAAAAAGAAATAACATAATACCGAAATTTCTATTTATTTGGATTCTCCAAGTATGCATTTCGACAACTTATGTTTCTTCAGTGCAGATAAAATCAAAATTAATTGCAATCCATATATCGAAATATGTGTAAAGACTGATAGAGAACAATTTACCAATAAGATCTAAATAGAAAAGCTAAAATCAGTTAAGGACATAGCTAAACAAGAGGGAGATACTCCTTTGTTTTGGACAAAATTTGGTTTAATTTAGGTATTGCAAGTTTCCAGATCAATCGGTTTTCGAACCAGCACCGAGGTACTGGCTACTGGGTTTGTGCAAACCCTCGGTGACTTACAGTCCTCAGCAGAAACATCGGTCCAGTGGTAATAGATAACACAATGCCGAAGTTTCTGTTGATTTGGATTCTGCATTTGCGCAGTTCGACAACTAATGTCTCTTCAGTGCACATAAAATCAAAATATTAAAAAATGTTCAATTGTAAAACCCAATATTTCTTGAATTACACGGGGTATTGTTACGATATTTGGCATGGTCAACACAAACAATAAAATATAGATTTTGCTTCTCTATTTTTGGTGAGTTTTGTCGGGCGTTTATAAGATCTCCGTATTTTGGCATCTCTTTACTTTAGCGTCAATGTCAAAAACTTCAGTTTAAGTTTTTTTTTACCTTTAGCACGTAAGAAAGCAATTTCCTTCAATAAAAGATATCTTGCGTGACTTCCAGGAATGTTGAAAATAGCTAAAAATTTGTGTATATTGAACATGGTTTCACAAACATGAAAAAACATGAAAAAACGAGTGCAGCAAACAGTTTTTGTTCCATGATCACCAGATACAGTCCTAACTGATACGTTTTAGCAATTAAATTACTTCCGGAAGCAAACAAATTCGGAGTTCCGGTCATAAACACGGTAGGTAAATACCCCCAATTGCCGGCTTCCTGACATGCGCAATAGATTTCAGGCATACGACATTACTTCCACAACGTTGTTAGGTTTTGACACCAAAATAATTTTATTTGTTTTATAGCCCATATCCGAAGAAAAGCATCAGACAGAAAATTAGGGCTGACACAAGTTTCAGGCACTTTCTCTGCCAACTTCAACAACTTAAATACAAATGTGCCGATATATATGGCACAATTTTGCGCCGCTTAAATCCGTCTGTTTCCTGATGTGGTTTGTTTTTCCTCTATCGGATTCGACTTTACTACCAGAATTGACATGTTCAACACTGCGGGTGTCTTATAAGCAGCAGGAGATGCTTAGTCTACCGGTACACCTGATCTCACCCATGTTTTTTTTTTATTGGATCCGTGTTGTTCATCTGTATGTGTGTCTTCATTTTTCTTTTTTGTCCCGTACTGAAGTGGTGTCATTGTTTCTTAGTGTGTCTGATGTTGCCATTGTCCATGGATTGTTCGTTCTTTGATTGACGGTTCGGTTCTCACTTACTTTACGACTGCCTGCAAGCTTTGAAAAGACGTTTAATTTTTTTAAACATTACACTTGTAACTTGTTTTTTAACTTTGATCACCAAATATATTCATAAAACTGGTGGTTATTTTGGCTACTGATTTGTTAATTTAGCTCTTCCAAATACAAATGTTGGTGTCAAATCTATTCAACTTTATTTTTGTGGCAAAATTCATTGTAGAGAAGATGCTTTAAAGCTTGTATATCATATGTCTTGTTTCTTTAATTAAATTTTATGACATTTTGAATAAGTGCACAGTTTCTTTTTTAAGTGAGTATGTTTCTTGTTAAATAACTCTAACATATCGATTACAGAAAATTTCACTTTTCTCGGATGATTGAGGATAAATTACACCAAGATTATGTATTGCAGTAATCAATTCAATATCGAATACAGGATATGCCACTTTTCATCAAGTGTCATACACTACAGGAATTGATATTTTATATTTATATTTATATTTGATTTCAGAAGTGGTTTTTGTCTTTTTTTACGAAAGGATATGAAGTAAATGAACATGAGATCGTAACACATATGTTAACTCCAACTAAATAATAATAATGAGCTGGATGGCCATTTCGGAAATTAATTCCTAATCAGCAGCACTAGAACCCAAGCAAACGAAATCCATAATTTCAAAAAATGTTTGAAATTCTTAAAACAAACGAAATCTGAATAATCAGTTATATCAAATATAGCTAAGGACAAAACTACGATGGAGGGAATCAATCCTTAATTCTTTCGTAAAATAAGAATACCTACTTTATTGGCGTACTTTCTATAAAGAAAATTAGATGACAGCAAAGGAATCGATGTAAATGTGTTAAAGTTTTTAAGTGAGCCTTCTCTTATCACAATCACGTGTTTAGAAATGTGCATTTGTGGGTTTCCTTTAGACCAAGGAAAAGTTAACTTGAGATAACCATACTGTATCTTAGGATCTGAGGGGTAAATCGCAGATTTTACTGTAGCGAACTCAGTTTTCCGGCGACGCGTTACCGGAGCTGGAAAACGGATGTTTGCGAAAGTAAATTCTTAGATTTTCATGTGGTAGGGAACGTTGATTAATTTGTTGTTACATACCAGGTGAATGAAAGTTAATTGTTTGCTTGCTACCCTACCAAATTTGAAGTAAAATATGACATATCGACAAGTTAGGTCTTTTCAGTACAGAAAAAGACATGAATAAATTGTTTAAAAGCTGAAACGACATCAATTTCCAAAAGAGTTTTTATGAGTCATACCAAAATTATCTAGAGAACGAGCTTTGGACGAGGGAGATAATCCTTGGGTTTTTTTTCAAATGGGATTTTGTAAAATTTCAAAATGTTGACCTTCGAATCAGTATTTAAGTACTGAACAACTTGGCTGGTAATATCTCCTAGAACTACTAATACAGAATATCATAAAAAAAACTCAATTTTCAATTTAAAGATACATTTAATAAAACAAAACAACATGATTGTACGCAAAATCAGCTTGGCATTTTGCAAGCAAAATTCTTATTGAATAAGTAATATCTTAAAAGCTCGTTCCCGATTTCAAAACAGGATTAGATTGCAGTATTTAAATTCACAAATGTGAGTATTTTTTCATAGGCTCCATGTATATTGCCTTCAAGAGGGATGTTAAAATGAGCTAACTTTATTGGCATAAATCAATATTTTGAAATGTGTTGTTGTTGAAACATATCAAGAAATTATACCTGTACTTAATTTGTTTTTCTTCAAATCAGTCGGCCAATTAAACTCCTTATTGCAACTCAACTCAACTGTTTTAAATGATAATACGTGAAAATATTAACATGTAGACTAAATTTTAAGGTATACATACATATAGGTATAAACGTTTAAACTGCATTATATTAAAACTTAATATTTTAGCAATTCTTAATAAGATAAGTATTTGCAAAAAAAGAGCGATTAACTAAACACAAAAATTGGGTGAAAATATTGCTAATAGTGTAATCGCTACGCTTTAGAGTGAAGTTTTGTTTCAATAACATATTGTGCATATTAATTTACAAAGAGAGAGGGTGAGAGAGAGTGTGTATACATGAAAACAAGTCATATTACAATTCATATAATATAAATTGAGTTACGTTTATAATTGTATGCTTAATATCACTATATGCTATTCATGTAAATAGAGAATTGAACTTTGAAGCTTATTATATATAAAAGGATATACAGGGAAAAGACCTTTTTCTAGGAACGCTACTTAAGGCTTAAATATAGTATTTTGTCCTTGCACATTTCAACTATTCATCTAGATCTGGGAAACAAGTACAAAATACATGTGATTGGGAGACTTTAGACGTAAACAACAAAGTATGTCAGGTATGCAATAAACATGCAAGTTCACGTGTCAATTTGAAGATGTACTGATGTACAAAATTGTGATTAGAACAACAAACTATCAAACTTTCATTTAAACTTTGTGAGTGTTTAGTTTCGAATTGTAAGACAATGATAATTCTTAGAAAACTTTAAGGCCAAAATTAAAAACGAATATGTCAAACCTATTTTTATACATTATAAAATAGTGTTAAATCAAGGGTAAAACACAAGTTATGATTGGTTCACATGTTGAAACAATTCTTTCAACATTGATTGGCAGGTTTATCAAAATATCCCTCTGATAGGTTTTTCATACTGGATGCAGACATCTCAAACCAGCAGAAAGCTTTGCACAAGTCCTATTCAATTTCTTTTAAATACAAGATAAATAAGTCATACTGTACAGTTATTTTCCCTGATACTTGCTCCTTGTTTCGTCCATCCTTGTTAACTTCGCATGGACTAATTTTTCGAGATTTTCATAAGTTAATGCATTTATACAAGAGTTAGAAATATTTGCGACGATTTACTCTCGCGAAAATTAGAAACTTCGCCAAAAAAAAATAATAAAACTTGTAAAAGTTAATAGGTTAACGGCAAGTCTAAAAACATTTAAATAAAATGTCATGTAAGTTTAATATAAATCAATATATATTAAGAATTGCTGGTATCTTATATTAATTGTCAAATTCTGAAATTGTTTCCGGTATATTCTAAAAAGTACACCAAGCATTGACTTTTGTATTTTACTCCAAAATCTATGGTTTTAATTTTAAAATTGTGCTGAATTTCGTTGTCAGGGACTTTAATTTTTTTTGTTTCCTTCAATGTAACTACTTCACAAGACAAAAGCAGATACATTTCCTGAAATCCGGCTCAAACTGGTTGGTCTATACTTTAAAAGTACGACATTTCATATTTATTAAGATTTCAGTTCAGACAGACGGTAACACAACTAAATTAACAGTAACTTTGATATTTTATTTTGTGCATTATTGTAAAAATCTTTATAAGTTCACATATAAACATTCTACTGTTCATCAACATACATATATTTGTAATGTTTAGAAAATAGAAAATTGGCTGAACCTTCCTTAGATTTTTTTTTTCTTTGGTATTTTGAAAAAGTGGTTTATTTGAAATATTGAAGCATATGACATATCTGGAAACTTACTATCATGTTTAAAAGTAACTAAATGACAAATGTCAGGAAAGGAGTATGTACGGTAAGGGGTATATTTGGCCCCTGAAATAAAGACTATTTTATATTATGTCTCAAAACACAATTCAATATCAGTATATAATAAAAATCGACAGGGTTTTCCCCAGTCTTTTTTGTTTGTAGAAAAAAAATAACTCCAAAATCCGACAAATATAAGCATTTTCACAAAAATGGACTAAGATGACCACAATCCTTACATATTTCAGTACAGGAAACATAGAGCGCATGCATGTGGCAATGAAATTTTTGCATGAAAAGTTGGCAATTTTATGTACTTTCAACATGTCAAAAAATCTCAATGGCACAAGCATGCGCTCTATGCTGTCTGTGGCAAAATATTACCAAAAATTGACGAAAATTTATCGATTTTCCGCAAATCTGAAAGAAACATGACATTTGTGACGTCACAATCAGGATTTAATGAAGTTACTGCACCAATTAACTTGAGTTTTGAATTAAGCAATATAACAACTGTGATATACCAAGTAAAGTTTAAAGGAATATTGCGTTTGAAAATATAGCTAGAAGTTGGGGCCAAATATGCCTCTTATCGTACATACTCCTTTCAGTAATAATGTTACCTGTTATCGGGAAAGTAAATGAGCGGAGAAAATAATGAATCAGTTGTTCTGAGAATCTGTTGTTTTCTGATAATGTAAATGATTTTTTTCTACAACAGAGGGCTAAGTCCGATTGCTTAATTTATAGCAAGTCAATTTGTCATAAAACTCATTTTCAAACATAATAGCATAAACACAAAAATGGTGTTTAAGTCAAGAGTAATCAGGTGGATCCGAACATTTTACATGGACGAATGTTCTTTCAAAATCAAATGTCAAGTTTATAAAATGTCATCTCTGATTAGACACAGATACCTTGAACAAGCGGAAAGATTGACACAATTATTTATTCATACCGGTGTTAGAAATATTTTCAACGATTTATTTTTTCAAAATTGCAAACATCGCCAAAATAAATTACTTGTACAAGTTAATTGCTTTATGGCAAGTCTAAAAAAATATTTCAATAAAATATATAGTTAGCTTTGTATAAATCAATATATATATATATATATATATATATANTTATGTATTTTACTGCAAAATCTACAGTTTCATTTTTTTTAAATTGTGCTGAATTTCGTTGTAATGGAATTTACTTTCTTATTATTATTATTATTATTTTGGTTTCTTCCAATGTAATTACTTCAAGTGCTTCAAAAGAGAGATACACCTACATTTCCTGAAAACAGGTTCAAACCGGTTGGTCTATACTTTGCATGTAGGACATATCAAATTTATTCAGATTTATTTTATATTTCAGAGAGATGATAACATCATCTGATTTTAAATTCCATTTTATCACGTTAAACATAAATATAGGCATTTGTCCTTACACGAGAACCCTGTTTTAATTTGTCTTAAGCCAGGACACAAAACTGTTCAACTGATGTGAAATACGGTATCTATATACGCCTCAACATTAAAAGAAAACATCATCACCTCTTTTTTGTTTAAAGTTTCAATTCTATTATCATGTTAGATTAAACTAGAGTAAGGACTCTCGGAAACGACAGTGATCCCCGCACCCCCTGTTTGACAAAGAAAACAGCTATAGACCCTAGGAATAATTTTTCTTAACATTTTTGAAATTAAACTATTGACAGTCACTATTTTCACCATAAGGAATTAAAGAGTATATGGTTGTTAGGCAGAATTCCAAAAAATAAGTAGTCTTTGAGACTTTCAGGAATTTTACCAAACTTGGAATCATATATTTTGGAAATCAAGTTTGTCAAATGTTTCTTCTAATTCTAACAAATTTTTTAACTATGGTTTCAATGTAGAATTCAAAAAAATATGTGGTCTTTGACACTTTCAGGAAATTTACCAAAATTGGAATCAAATATTTTTGAAATTCAATTGGTGAAAATGATTGCACTAATGGAAACTAGCCCTAACAGCATGATTGCTAGGTAGAATTCCAAAAAATACGTGGTCTTTGACACTTTCAGGAAATTTACCAAAATTGGAATCAAATATTTTTGAAATTCAATTGGTGAAAATGATTGCCCTGATGGAAACAAATTCTTACGGTATTGTTGCTAGGTAGAATTCCAAAAAATAAGTGGTCTTTGACACTTTCAGGAAATTTACCAAAACTGGAATCAAATATTTTTGAAATTCAATTGGTGAAAATGATTGCCCTGATGGAAACAAATCCTAACAGTATTGTTGCTAGGTAGAATTCCAAAAATAAGTGGTCTTTGACACTTTCGGGAAATTTACCAAAATTGGAATCAAATATTTTTGAAATTCAATTGGTGAAAATGATTGCCCTAATGGAGACAATTCCTAACAGTATTGTTGCTAGATAGAATTCCAAAAAATAAGTGGTCTTTGACACTTTCAGGAAATTTACCAAAATTGGAATAAAATATTTTTGAAATCCAATTGGTGAAAATGATTAACCTTATCAAAACAAATGCTTAAAGTATGGTTGCTAGGTAGAATTCCAAAAAATAAGTGGTCTTTGAGACTTTCAGGAAATTTACCAAAATTGGAATCACATTTTCGAATTCTAAGATTTCAGAATTTTTATTTTTTCCAAATACTTGCCAAAATATAAGATTATATGCCAAAATGTCCAAAAATATCAGTCTTTGACATTTTCAGGAAATTTACCAAAGTTGGAACCGGAATCAAAATTCTGAAAGCTTATTGCGCATCTACAGACTATATGCAGCAATTCTGCAACAAAATTTAATCCATAAATCCAGAAATGTAGGATGAGTTTGCATCGCATGCCATATGTGTCACAATCCACATTTTGTGGTCTTTGTCAAATCGACATCTTGGGGCCTCTTGTTTGCATCAAGATAGATATCAAAAATCCGAAAGCTTATTGTGCATCTACAGACCATATGCAACAATTCTACAACAAAATTAAAACCCTAAATCCAAAAATGTAGGAGGAGTTCGCGTCGCATGCCACATGTGTCAAAATGGACATCTTGGGGCCTCTTGTTTGCACCAAGACCAATATCAAAAATCCGAAAGCTTATTGCGCATCTGCAGCATATATGCAACAGTTCTATAACAAAATTAAAACCCTAAATCCAAAAATGTAGGAGGAGTTCGCGTCGCAAGGATGTGTGACGGACGGACGGACAGACGGACGGACAGACGGACGGATGGACGAGGCCAACGACAATATCCCCGAACTTTCATTCGAAAGTGCGGGGATAATTTTTGTATTTTGTCCTTGCAAATTACAAATTTTAATCTAGATCTGAGATACAGTCCCAGGAGTACACTTCAAAGTGTGTCAAGTATGCAAGAAGATGTGCATTAACATGCAAATTAAGTCGAAAGAAGAGAACAAATCATTAATTTATTATAAGAAATTGATTAAATAGATGAAATAAAAAATGCAGAAGTTACCGTGAATTTTATTTGTACATTTGACCAAAAATTGTATTCGTTTACAAAACGGCAATTCAACCAAAGTATTCTATTAAAAAAAAACAATCTCTTTCCACAAATAATTACAGAAATGTACCTATCACAACCTTTGAGGATGTTTGCTGTTATCCTGTTTTTGTAATTTGCATCTTCATTAATGCTCATTACTTGCCATGAATATTAAGACATATTCCATTTTATATTGTTACTCATGCATTGAAATTTAGTATTTGTATAGTACAGAACACGTATCTTTTATTTTCGTTTTTGATGATGTTCAGGACTTTGCACGTTTTTACAGGTAATATCTGTGACACGCCAGCAAGACTGCCTTCTCTCGTTATTTTCACAATCTTCTCCGTATTTCAGCCTGGAAGTCCCCTAGTCGAAGGCAATACGAACGAAACCCTTCTTTATTAATTTTGTCATTTTTAGATGTTTTTAATTGTATATTTTTATTGTGGCCTACTATTACCATTTTTATCTTTTTTTTATAGTTAATTTTTGGCCATTGCACAACATGTGTAAAATATCGCCGCGAAATCATTCATTTAAGGTTTTTTGTTAATTCGCTTCGGTAGTTTTAGAGATAAACAAAACATTTTTCAACATTAGGTAATGTTAAAGTAAGTGAGAACCGAACCGTCAATCCAAAACCGAACAATCCAAGGACAATGTCAACACCAGAAACAAATGATGATCCATGTTGGCGATTATTCCTTCAATGTATTTGAACGAAAGAAGCAGTTTGTGTCAAGAACTTTTAACAGATTTTTTATCTATTATTGTTGGATTTACTCAATGGGTTTCAGGAGAGTAACCGACGACGATGCGACAGACAACGGACGCAAAGTGATGGCGATAGATCAAACTGAATCAGTCAGCTATTTGTACAATTGTTTATGTTTTAGTGAATATACAAACTTAATTTTATGGGCAAAATCAAATATCGAAACATGCAAATACTAAATACCGAAGTTACTGTGAATTTTGATTCTGCATATGCGCATTTCGACAACTTATGTCTCTTCAGTGGAGATAAAATCTTAAGATGTGGAAGACCATAATGTCGAAGATGAAGTGTGACGGGAATCTTCTGTATGGCGATGGTAGAACTTCGTTACATTACACTGTCGATATTTAGGGTCTATATCAGAGTAAACTTCTTGCGACACGGAAGACTTTCCCAAATAATACACACTGTGAGGCATTAATATTTAACAAGGCAACCCTAGCAGTCCCTTGTTTTATTTTCCAGAATAATAATTTATCAGTTTGATATCATCAAGGTTTTTTTTATTGCACCTAAGAGGTCTTTTACCGACAGTTTTCAACTTTATGTCTAATATTCAATCAACAAAAGAAAGGGGTCCATGAGGAGTACAGTTATCGCGCTGAAATAAGGGTACGATTTTATAGAAATCTATATTTTGGTGAATATATCCGAAACATATCACAAAGTCCATCACAAAAACAGGTTTCACGCTTCGAAAAATGATATCCCAATATGTCTAGATTAGCAATAGACTTTTCACTTGGGATATATATATACTAGATTTGGGACTTGCGACGGAATAGAGAATAAAGAACCCAGTGTATAATTGTTATTAAAATTTATTTGACTGTAACTCACAAACTTTTGTCGATTGCTTCGGGCAAGTTCATAAAAAATTAAAAAGATAACAATAATCATAATAAAGATAATGTAAACACAACTATTCCATCTTATTTTACCAAGAAAAGTACACTTTCAGTGTTTCAAATGTTATCATTCTTTAATACCTGCAGTTTCGTGGAAGGCCCAAGATTTGTAGTAATTCGGTCTATATATTGCATGTGTAAACTTGAAGTTTTTACGTGTCAGTTCAGTAAAAGGATATTGTCCTTGAATTTTGTCCTTGAACATAAACTTTTATATCTTTTTATATGCAATGAGATAACAGTTTTCTTTGAATACATAAAAGACACAAAGATCTATGTGTTCTTTGAAATAGGTATTTTGTTTGCTTAATAATCAACATTGTTATACAAAAGAAAACATAATATGAAATTAAATGCTATATGAATAGAAAAAAAAGAAATGAATTGTGTAAAAATATAAAAGAATATGGTTATGGAGGAAGGGACATGAATTTGTTTTCAATCTCAAAATTACTTTCTTTCATGTTTTAATGACACGTATTTCAATTTATGAATATAATTTTACTAAAAACAATACAAATTTGGAGATAAAAACAAAATAATATAGAAAAAAAATGCTTTGGAATTGATGAGATCAAGTCTACATTTTTCATATCATTAATTGATTATCAGTATGTTTCGATGCAAGTTACATCTTTATAAATCCATAACTACAAGAAAAAAATTACCTGTCAGTGAGTTATAACAATAAAAAAACCGGAGTTACTATAAATTAAGTTTCTGCATTTCGACAACTCATTTCTCGTCAGTGCATATGATTTTTATCATTCGATTGAATTAAATTTTCTATCCATGCGGTAATAAGCTGGAAAGTTCATCAGTTCGGTTCATAGAATACTAAAAGAAAGTGGAAATTTTGTTAATTCGGAAACTATTTTACGACAGCTTATTTGTGCCAAAAAAAGAAAACAATCTTAATAACAATCGTACAAACGATTTTAAAAATCGTTTGTACGGTTTTTTAAATCGTTTGTATGATTTAGAAATCGTTTGTACGATTTTATGAAATCGTTTGTACGATTTTATGAAATCCTTTGAACGATTTTTTAAATTCGTTTGTGTGATTTTTTTAAAAGTCTATTGTACGATTTTAAAAATCGTTCGAACGATTATGAAAATCGTTTGTACGGTTATTTAGAATCGTTTGTACGATTTTTGAAATCGATTATACGGTTATAAAAATCGTCTGTACGATTTTTAAAAATAACTATTTGGTTTATAAATACAATTAAATGGAGGCTTAGTTATGACATTTCTGCATTCCAATAGTTTAGCTGCCTAGATAATGAGACATGTATTCATATGCAGACATGATAATTTCTAGGGAGAATATTGAAAGTGTACTCCCGCTTACTGGTAAGTCACATATGCAAGCTTAAACATATTGAATGAAGAAATTAAACGTTAGGTAACGAGTTGAAATCGAAAGATGACTACAATGTATGACATATCTAGTTCATACGACTATTAACGTTTATTACACTATATTTTTCTTGCATGAATTCAAGAAGATAGGGAGTCAAGACGTAGAGGTTGTTCCAATTATTTCTCAAGGAAGAATTTGCATATGACCCATATGCTTATCTAATCTGCTATCACATGTCAAGTTGTGTAGAAGTTCGGTGTTGCATGGACGAAAACCGATCATTCGAAGACTTAAAATATCTGAAATTTAGAAATTCTGTAAACTTTTAATTCCAATCACTATATCCTATCTCCTAGGAGATCAAGACATAACCCTTTGTCCTTTTGGCTATTCGTTATTATCAGTGATGAAATATGTTTTGATCTTTTTTGGTCTAGCGAATGTTTGATTTCATATTCACCGAGGACACATAAGATATCGAAATGGCCATCTGCATGACTAACGTTTACTTAAACCAATGGCGGATCCAGCCTTCGAAAAGGGGGGTTCTGATTAGGTTCCAGAAAAAGGGGATTTTCCAGTCAACTTGTGCCATTTTCGTCATTTTCTTCCTAAATTATGCATCAAATTTTTAAAGAGTTTAAGAAAAGGGGGTCGAACCTAAGCAACCCCATCCCTTGGATCCCGTTACGTTGTATTTTATGTGTGTGTGTTGGGGGGGGGGTGCCACTGGGATAATATTTCTGAAGACTCTTAGTACCCGATGTAGGCACCAACAAATTCGACCTGAACACCCTCTTTCGAAGGCTTGATCCGCCAATTCAGGTAAATGGTTTTTTTGTACCGAACATCTTTCTCTGGTGCTTTTGTGTATGGATGGTTTCTTTATACTGAACCGAAGGTCCGATAGTCCAAACTCCGGTATTCCGAAAGGCCGATGGTCTGAAGGTGCGACGGTACGAAGGTCTGATAGTCCAAAGGTTCGAACGGCCCAAGGTCTGAAAGTCCGACAATAACCATGCCTTGATGAGAAAAACAAAACGTGTAGATATTTCATGTAGACATAGTTGTAACTAGAAGCAGATTAGCACGATTTTAAAGTGAGGAGCTGAAATTGCAGAAGAATAACAAGCATTTCTATGTACGAACAGCTTTTTTTCTGGTGTTTTTATGTATGTATGGTTTCTTTACTCTACACCGAATGTCCGATAGTCCAAACTCCGGTATTCTGAAAGTGCTGTAGTCTGAAGGTCCTATGGTACGAAGGTCTTATAGTCCAAAGGTTCGAGATCCAAAGGTGTGATAGCCCGACAATTACCATGCCTTGATAAACGAAGTTTTCGAAGTCGAAAAGAAATGGTGAGAAAAAGAACGTGTAGATTTTTTCATGTAGACACAATTGCAACTAAAAAAATCGGATTAGCACGATTTAAAAGTGAGGAGCTGAAATTGCAGAAGAATTGGAGGCATTTCTACATAAAAACAGGAACAATCTTTAGTTATGCATATGTCTAAGGGTGTTTTCCTATCACGTGCACGTTCATATAGGGGAAATAACGCTTGTATTAAGGTAGATAGACACTAATGTTCATCTCCATGAGATTTTGTTAAAAGTCGGCCAAGTTGAAGAACAAATCTTACTAACTTGAAATATGTAATAAAAAGTATGGATCACTATGCTTGATTTTTCTAGAACTGATGTCAAAGTTTGCTCACTTTTAGCCATTTTTTCGTCTGTTTTTACATAGAATGCACGGGAAAAATATGGAAAGGCAATTTTCAGCTTAATAAAAATGAACCTTTTTTCCATGAGAATTTCATATGTTTTTGTAAATAGATAGTTTATGATATGATCTCTTGGTTGCGACGAAAAAATGTATATGTCACCATGCTTTTAACGGAGATATTTTACAAAGTTTCCGTAATAAACATTATTTACGGGAAAAGGGAGTTGATTCGCGGCAAAATGGTCTGAATATGACGTTTCATATTAGTCAATCAATTATGACGTCACAAAGGAAAACCTGTCAAAGGACTGTTCCGGCAAGGCAATCAAACCAAACCCGTATTCGACTTTGTATTTTTCTGATGTGCGATTACACTGCGCAGTGCAACAGTGTCTATCTACCTTAAATAAACAGCCTGCATTAGGGGCTTGTGACCCTTAATGATAAATGATCTATCAGATCTTATGATTTATGATCAGTACAATAATCGAACCTTTGTGCAATAACTACCGTGTTACCGTGCATATTTAATAGAAACTTAATGTGTGAAACTGATTACAACAATTAACAATTTAAAAAATTTTCCCATAGGGTCCTATGTTAAATTTAGATCTCATCTCGGTACGAAGGTCTGATAGTCCAAACGTTCGAAGGGCCCATGGTCTGAAAGTCCGACAATGACCATGTTTTGATACACGAAGTTTTCGAAGTTGAAAAGAAATGATGAGAAAAACAAAACTTGTAGATATTTCATGTAGACAGGGTTGCAACTAGAAAACGCAAATTAGCACGATTTAAAAGTGAGGAGCTGGAATTGCAGAGGAATAACAGGCACTTCTATATACGAAAAGCTTTTTTTCTGGTGTTTTTGTGTATGTACGGTTTCTTTACTCTACACCGAATGTCCGATAGTCCAAACTCCGGTATTCCGAAAGTACTATAGTCTGAAGGTCCTATGGTATGAAGGTTTTGTAGTCTAAAGGTTCGAGATCCAAAGGTCTGATAGTCCGACAATGACCATGCCTTGATAAACGAAGTTTTCGACGTCGAAAAGAACTGGTGAGAAAAAGAATGTGTAGATATTTCATGTAAACAGAGTTGCAACTAGAAAACGCAGATTAGCACGATTTAAAAGTGAGGAGCTCAAATTGCAGAAGAATTGCAGGCATTTCTACATAAAAATAGGAACAATCTTTAGTTACTCATATGTCTAAGGGGGTTTTCCAAGCACTTCCGCGTTCATATAGGGGAGATAACGCTTGTATTAAATAAACACCCTGCATTAGGGGCTTGTGACCCTTAATGATAAACATATATGCATATCTCTTATATAAACTACATTAAGTTTTTTTTTAATATAATGATGCTTTAACCTCAACTTCTGGTTCGTAGCGTCAACAAAACATTGTATTCTGGAAATATTTGAATAAAGCCAAAATTGAAGCCCTAAACAACCATATATATCAGAAATGATACGATGAATCAACGGGGTTTTGTGGAGAAAACAAGTGGATAGGTATCGATATGTAAATGGTCGCTAGAAAATATGCTATTCCTACAACAGTATTTTTGAAGAGCCAATCCAATTGGAGAGAATATAAGAAGATTGGGTCTGAATTTAACGAAAGGATATGGAGTAAATGAACATGAGACCATAACACATATGTTAACTCCAACTGCAATAATTCTAATGAGCTATATGGCCATTTTGGAAATTAATTCCTTATCAGCAGCGGTAGAATCCAAACACAGGAAATCCATAATTTCAAAAAATGTTTAAAATGCATAAAACCAAACGAAATCCGAATAATCAGTAATATCAAATATAACAAAGGATAAAACTACGATGGAGGGAGTTAAACCTAAGGTTTTAGAATTTACAAAAATTTAGATAATAGTAATTGACCAAAGTGTACACATGAGATATTAGAGAGGTTTAGCAACAAAAACGTGTACTTGTACGCGTACTTTTGGCATACAAGTACACGCACACGTACACGTCAACGAAAAACTATAGGTTTAGCAACAAAACGTGTACTTAAATCACGTGTACCCTTAACGTGCACCATATGCCCCTCAACACTCGCTCGAGATATCTTAACTAATTGACTTTTGTTTATTTAAGCTCATATTCGATTGAAATAATTGAATATGATCCCAATCTTACATAATTTTATTTGATATAAAATTCTATTTTTTTTTTCCTTTTTTGTTGTTGTCAAGTTTGTGGTTCAAACCATTGCAAAAAAACATAAAATTAATGCAAATCGTATAAACACACAAGTTCATATTGTGAACATTGAATTTTATCGATTACCCATTAAGGGTTATAAAATATTTGCAAAAATTAAGCCAAAAAGCCAGAAGTTCTTACTTAACGTGTAAATGGTGTCCTACACGTTCGTTGTGTATGTGTACGTCTAAGACAACGCACCTATCGATGACGTCATGCACACGTTTTTATGGAAATCCCCTCTACACGTACACGGATCCGTACACATTTACGTTGCTAAACCTCTCTATTATCTCATGTACAAGTACACCATATCTAAGAAAAATAAAGAGCATACATCTCTAACATGGGGAATTGTTTTACCAACTCCACAGTGCATTAAAAAACAACCTTCTGTATTAAATATTTTACTGTGTTTGAAGACAGAGTACAAAAAGTGAAAGAAATGAATGAAGAACAGTAAGTGTTAGCTGCATAAAAAGAAAAATAAACTTCTTGCAGCTAATGTTAAAAATATGTATATCTGTCAACATTAAAAATACCCTCTTTAGATGCAGAGTGGGTTTTTTTTTATGAATGAATACAGATTTTCCTCCCCTTTCAAACCATAAACGCAGACGTTTTAGAAGACGGCCCCAACTTCCCTGAAGGGAAACGCTTATATGTAATAATGTTATAGAAGACATGATGTTCAATCTTATCATTTCTGGTCTACAGAAATATATACACCCACTTTGGGTTGCGCATGCGTTATGTTATACTGTTATTACTAGGGGGAAACATAAATTCTAATGCTAAACTAAGATCTGCAGTGGCGGACATTCTGGATTTATGATCAGTACTATAATCGAACCTTTGTTCAATAACTACCGTGTTACCGTGCATATTTAATAGAAACTTAATGTGTGAAACTGATGACAACAATTAACAATTTAAAAAATTTTTCCATAGGGTCCTATGTAAAATTTAGATCTCATTTCGGTTCCGAACATTGTCTCTATTCATTCCATATGTTTAAGCTGGCTTATGGAACTTGCAAGTAAGCGGGAGTACACTTTTAATCATTCTCCATAGAAATTATTCTGTCTGAATATGAATATCATAATATGAGCAGCTAATTAACTTCCCGAAGGCAAAAATGTTATAAATAAGCCTCCATATAATTGTACTAAAACAAAAAAAGCCTTTTTCAAAAATCGTACAAACAATTTTTATTAATCGTACAAACGATTTTCATTAATTGTATATGCAATTTTAAAAATCGTACAAACGATTTTAATATCGTAAAAACGACTTTAAAAAAATATACAAACGAATTTAAAAAAAACGTACAAATAACTAAATACCGAGGTTACTGTGAATTTACTTTCTGCATATGCGCATTTCGACAACTTATGTCTCTCAGTGCAGATAAAATCTAAACGTTGTGAAGACCATATTTTCAAAGATATTTAAAAACTGATGGAGAACAAATAACCAATATGATCTAAATGTAAAGCCAACATTAGCTAAGGACAGAGCTATGCATGAGGGAGATACTCCTTAGTTTTCAACACAATTTACAAAAATTTAGACAAACGATTTTAAGATCGTACGAACGCATTAAAAATCGTTTTATCGATTCTAAAATCGTACCAATATCTATAAAATTCATTTGAACGATTTTTAAGATCGTACAAACATTTTCAAAATCGTACAAACGATTTTTCAATAGTACAAACGATGTTAAAGTCGTAAAAATGAATTTAAAATATCGTATAAACGATTAACAAATCGTTCTCATGATTTCGTCTACCATACAAACAATTTTTCAAATTGTTTTTACGATTTTAATTTAGGATTTTTTTTCTTCTACTTACCACGAATAAGCTGTCGTAGTATTTAAATAAATTATTGCGAACATTAAATTTACCACAGGGTATTATGCGAACCTTACATTTTTGTGGTAAGTACCCTTGCAAGCAATAAATGCGACGCCAAAGGAAAATTTGTAGAGGCAGTAAATCAACTTGGCAAAGACTTTTTAAGACTAAATTTGCAACTTACTATAAATTTTTAGTAGTTTTTTTTTATTGCAAAATAGTGCAAAAATTACAATACCAGAAAGATAAAGCAACCAGTATGTATTTTCATCCCAATCCCACCTTTTTCAGTGTATCCCCTCTCTCAAGAGAACTATGTTCCTTTTATTATAAAAACAGGATAGCAAAATTCAGATAGGAAATCTGAATGTATGTACTTGTACACGTTATTCCTATTTTCGTTAAAATTATTTTACAAGTTATTGCTTATACAATCACAATCGTACAGGTCATAATTTGTATGGTGCCATCAAACAAGTAATTACTTGTACAAAATTTTCATATAAGTAATACCTTGAAAAGAATTAGAGGCTCAGAAATAACTCAACTAATAAAATGCTTCTATGCCACGCATTACCAAAAAAAGATTTCTTTTCCTACGGGGTTTCATGTTAGCTGTTTTCTCCATTGGAACCCGTGTTTTTTTTTGTCAGATGATATTGAAATGAGTAATCTTTGTGAAGGACCTTCTATACACCATTCCAATACAGCTTATTTAAACTTGTTCAATAGTTTCAGAGCGGATAATAAAAAGGACGATTTACCCACTGGCTAAAATGTTAAGCTATGTTCTGTTCCACGTTTTTTTGTCTGATTGAAATGAAATGAGCATTTTTCGTAAAGAAGCTTCCGTAAATCATTCCTGTACAGCTAGATTGAACTTGCTTCAGTGCTTTCAGAAGAGCAGATAAAAATGGGATTTTTCCCTAGGGTCCAATGTTTAAAATGTGTTCCATGCTTGCGAACATGTTTTTGTCAAATAGGAAGGAAATGAATCTTTTTAAAGGACCTTCTATACATCATTCATTTAAAGTTTGCTTGAATTTGCGTCAGTGGTTTCAGAGGCAGATGAAAATGTGATTTTCCCATAGGCTCCAGTAATTAACCTTTATTCCGCGCTGGCGGCCGTCATTTTTATCGGATCCGATTAAAACATGCAATCTTTGAAAAGGGCCTTCAATACATCGTATCTTTCAATTTTGCTTAAGCGGTTTCAGAGGAGAAGATGCAAATATGTTTTTCCAGTAGGGTCCAATGTTAAACTATGTTCTAGGCTAGCGGTCATATTTTTTCATGGGATCGGAACGAAATTAGCAATCTTTGTAAAGGACCTTTAGTACATTATTCTTATAAAATTACAAGAAATAAAAAAAGAAATTGAAATGGTGATTTCTTCCGTAGGGTCCTTAAAGTTCCTTGCTGGCGACCATGGTTTTTTTCGGATCGGAACGAAATGAGCAATCTTTGTAAAGGCCCTTTCATATATTATCCTTGTAAAGTCTTGTTATATTTGCCTCAGTGGTTTCGCAGAAGACATTAATGTAAAAAGTTTACAGATACAGACGACGGACGGCAAGTGATGGCAATAACTCACACTGACCCTTTGGGTCAGCTGAGCTAATAATGACATATGCACAGCATAAATGTTGCACACAAAACTTCTGTGGGAATTCGTCTTTATTTGCCTCAAGCCTCAAGCTAGATATCAAAGATCGAACTAACCAGTAAATATCATTAAATTTACAATGAAAGGATATATTGTAAATGCAAAAGAGTTACATTGTACAACCAAGCAATGGTGTTGTTCTTCATCTTGAAGTCCCAATGACGTCTTCAACAATAAACTTTATTGATACATCGTGTAAGCTCAAGATGACCTCTATGACCAGATTGAGCGGAATTCATTGCTAGATGTCGAACAACGCTCCAGCCATGATTTATACTCGTAGATGCAGGATCGTCAACAAAAATAAAATTACCTGGCAGTTTTGTTACAACTACTGTCATCCGTTGCAGGACATCAAGGAGACAACCACAACAGTGTACTCATAGTCTATTGAAAGCAAACTCGGCGTAAGAAAATAGTCAGGTGAGGGCACTTCTGAGAGTTCGTAAGAATAACATTTTAAAATCACTTAAGTTATGTCTTTGAAAGTTGTCCCAATTTTGTTTAATTTTTTTTTTTTTTTTGCTTAATTCTTGATTTTTAGAAGTTGCCCTTTTCCATTTTTTTTCTTGCTTTTCGATTGCCAGTGTAAGTTAATACATAAATTTAATAGAAAGTGAACTTATTTCCGGAATTTGAAAAAAAGATAAAGCTTATGCAAAAGGAGTTGAAATCTACACAGACTCGACAGTTGATTACTGCAACAAAATGATTGCTTGGAAATAGCTGGAATAAATTGTAAAAGTTTAAGAAACCAAGAAGTCCTTTACTGCATTGTGATGGTGTAGAAGATTTTGTAACAATATTTATGGCCTCTTCCATCAATTGAAGTGTTGGTCTTTGTTTAATAAGGTTCATATTAATTTGCCATAAAATGTACATCTTCAAGTGTTAGATAATTTTTTTCACGTCAGTGTTAGCTACTCTAAATGCTACCGTAAAAAAATCATAGTTTGAGAATATAAGCCATTCTATCCAGTTGATAATGTTTGAAACATTCGGCAGAGAGAGAGAAAATTGCAATTACAAATTTTATTGTGTGAAATAAGGCTGATATGATTTCTGGTTTTGATGCTATTGAGTCTTTTTAGATTATTCATTGTGTTTGTTCAAATGGTTAACAGACATAAGAAAGATAACTGCAACTTATTCTTAATTTGTATTCATTAGACAATCTCGTTTATTTAATTTAATAAAAACCATTTATGAAAAAGTGGAAAAGATTTCAGCAATCTTGATCTCTCGTATACCTTACTTGAACACAGTACTCAAAGTGTGAAATCAGCTAAAACTGAGAGTGACGTCAGGTGCTCCAGTATCTGTCACACTGTAATTGATGAAAATTTGTTTTTGAAAGATCTGTTTGATAGGTAATTTGTTAATGTCATTTTCTAAATATAATACATAACCAATTAAACATCCTTGGTATATATTACTTCTTTAACCTTAAACAGTACCATCGTAAAAATTTTGTTCTTTATTACTTTAGTAATTATACATTGACGAAGATTAAATGAATAATCGATCAAATTTAAGCAAAAAGGTTTCAGAGATCTGAATTGCATTTCGAACAGGGTCCGCTTGTACTGGGTGCAGAAATTAAAAAAAAACAACCTTTTGAGACGATCACTCAACAATATTGTAGTCAAGTTTAGATCTAATTAGACTAATAGTGTTTGAGAGGACCATTTTGAATCTGGTTTCAAGAGAGTCAATTGTTAAACTATCTTCTCTTCTAGTAATCTCTTATATGGGGTACAAACCTTTTCTTGAAAGGCTAGCTTAGGACAATTGTGACAATAAGGACAACATTTGGTTCTTATTTGACCTGAAATTTTGGAGAAAACGATCTTTGTATGTTTTCTATATGGTCTAATTTTGAATTATGTGACCCACTGGACACCATCTGGATTTGGAATTGACCTGTCGGATATCTTTATTCGAAGATACGACTTAGGTCATTGTGACTAAGGATGTTTCTAGTAGGGTTGTAGATTTTTGAAATGCTTTTTTGAGTGGGTTTGTATTGGCCTAAATATGAATTATGTTCTCTGTTGTTGGCCCTCCTGGATGAGGTGCGGACCTATCAAACACCCTTTACGGAAGGGACCACCTAAGGACCATTTTGGCTAAGTTTCTTTCTAACCGGAAAAGAAGATCTGAGAAGATTTTTCAATGTGTTTTCCATAAGATTCAAGGTTAAACTAATTTCGACTGACAGGTTCATGTATCTTGGATGAGGTACTGTTGGAATCCTTTTGCTTTGCTATTCGTTTGCCAGTTTATTGAAAGTGATTATCTGACAATAATGGTACTAAGTTTGGGTCTATTTTGGTAAGTGGTTTTGGAGTATTAGATATTTGAATGATTTTTTCTATTGGATCTAATGTTGAACTATGTTTCTTGGTGGTAGTCATCTTGGATCAGGTATGATCATTTTATTGTTTTTCACTTGCGGTTCCCTGGTGGATTGTGGCATGTGATTGTGGTTTACGGCATTTGTAAGTGTTTCCTGTTATCTTTCTTATATTAATGAATACATTGTGTTCCATTTTTTGAAGATACCCTCCAAGGCTGTTGTAACTAATTTGGGTCTATTTTCTTGAGAATTATTTAATGGGTTTAATTTGCTATTAAGGCCAATGATAAACTACCTTCAATGCTTGTTGCCATCTTCGATAACGTTTTGAAAGGTACAACACAAGGACTATTCCAATTTTTTTGTTGTTGATAATTTCACCAGGAATTTCTAAGGACAAGATCTCTGTATATGCTTTCCATAGATCCAATATTACGGTATGTATTTTGTTAGCAGCCATCCTGGATGAGGTACGGATTTAAGGTTAATTGGTTTGTTTATTATTGGACCTGTAGTTTCTGAGTAGCCATCTTTGATCATCCAGATGCCATCTCAGTTCATTGTGAGTTAAATTTTGTTATGATTATGTTAGTATTTTCTAAGAAGAATATTATGAATACGGATTCTATAGATCCAATAATAAACTGAGTTCCTAATCATCTTTTATGAATGCAGACCGAACGGACACATCTTAAAGAAAGGACAATCTAAGGACTATTGTGTCTAACTATGATTCCAATTGGAGTAGTGGCTAGATGCTTAGAAAAACAAAATGAATATGTCAGTGTTATCTCTAGGGTCAACTATTAAACTTTTCCCCGCTGCAGCCATTATGGACATGATACAAAGGTGCCTGGTTGGGTATGTTGTAGAGACCATTTGATGTCAACTGTAACTAAGTTTGGTTTTGGGAAGATCTTTGAATGAATTTTTCAGCGTCCAGTGTTAAGCTATGTTCCTTGTTGGTAGCAATCTTGAATGACCTGCCGATTGCCTGATAGCGTTTTTAAATAGAGTCACATAAGAATCAATTTGGTTCAGGTTGGATTCTTATCTTACTTATACTTTCTGAGATTTGAAAATGTTTCCATAACGTCAAATGTAACACTAAATTCCCGCTGGCGGTCATCTTGCATGAAATATGTCTCATTGGATACTTTCTATGGAAAGACCATCTGAAGTAAGTGAGAACCGAACTGTCGTTTGACCGAACAATCTATGGGCAAAGGCAACATCGGAAACACTAAGAAACAAGGACACCACTTGAGTACGGGACAAAAAAGAAAAACGAAGACACACATACAAGCTGTAATTAAAGGACTGGGCCAGTTTTTTGTCTTTATTTTGAAGAAGCCCTTCAATGAATTCTGCCTCATAAGAGTGGGGAAACAGATCGGCTAAAAGATGTGCACAATTTGTGCCTATTGGAATTCCAATGATCTGTTGAAAATCAAATCCTCCAAACTGGACAAATATATTGTCAATCAGAAACTTTACCATTTTAATCACTTCTTCCTCCGTGTATTTTTTCAGTGATTCTGAAAATTATAGCGACCATGATTGGTTGTAATCTGACAAGATGCTTGTGAAAAAAATCTTTGAATGAGTCTTCATGGGATCAAATGGTAGACTTTGCCCTCTGTTGGTGGTCATTTTGAATGAGATACCGACCTTCCTGATTCCGATTTTTAAAGTGACCATCTAGAATAATTGTAACTAAGTGAATCAGTCAATTATTCTGCGCATTGTGTAACAGTGATATTCTGAAGTGTCATTTGATATATTCATGTATTGTTTGCTGTGTGTTATGGATCGTTAAGATGGCAGTTTCAGAAGAGAATATTTTTGAATGAAAAGGTTAACACATGACGGACAACGACAAATTGATGACAAAAGCTCATACTGGTTAAATCCAGGTGAGTTGAAATAATTATTACAGCATGGAATACTAAATGATTACTGTGTCTTAGGTCACTTTCTTCAGAAACAGTATCATTCGACAGAACATTGGTAAGGAATAATGGAGAGATTAATTTGATAACATGAAAATAACATTATGATGACGTCACTGACAAATGGTGAACATATTTAATTGCTTAAAAGAATTAGCAAAGGGATCGGGCACAAGTTATTACAACATTATCAACAGCCCTCTTCCTTTATATAGTTTCTATAAAAAAGTCCCTAGCATCCATTGTCAAAATAACTATTTTAGACGAGAAATATCAAGTCTAACATGTAAAAGGTATGAAACTTTTTTCCAACAAGATCGGACTGAATAGTTCATGGACATTTCGATCTTGTTTGATTTGACAAACAAACATGGTTTCATCGGCACTGAAATCAACTGTCGTGAAAGACAACTGAATATCCCACAATTTCATGTTAAAATTGTCCTAAGCCTTTCATGCACTGTTAAGATCAAAACGGCAGAAACAGACCAAAACCTTTCTGCAATTGAATTATCCATATTTTAGATGATACTTCATTCAGAAAAATGACAGTGGCATTTCACCATAGTCAAGCATGTGCAAAACATCTGGAAATTGCCGTATGTGGTTCCTAGGAAATTTGGTACGGACATTATTTTTTCTATATTAATAGTATTCCAACTTTCGTCAAACGGAAAGAAGAAGAAAGACAAGACGCTCTCAAATACACAGAAATATTACAAAAAAGGCCTCAATAATCATCAACTCACAGGGCAAACTCCACAAGAAACCCACATTGAGATGGAATGCTTCGATAGGTTAAGGTCCTGCTATCTTTACGCACATGGTATATTGTCAGCGAGTCAATTTAAAGAAAAGTCAAAATCGTTAAATGTCAAAACCGATAAGACTTAAATCTTGCTGACAATTGTCCACTCTTTTTGATCAAACAGACACTCTTCATTTATCTATGTCATGGAAATAGCCATTGCATTTCTTCAGGGATGAAATAACAAAATATCGAAGTTACAGTTAATTTAATTTCTGCATATGCACATTTCGCCAACTTATGTTTCTTCGGTGCAGATCAAAGTAATAAAAAGTGAATATATCCATGACTATTGAAGCAGTGATTTTGCTCTTCGCTATAAACTGATAAAATCATAAACAATATAAATCTATAATTTAACTGTGATTTATTAATTTATTACTTTCCATGTCACAGACTTTTCTCACCTAATTAACTGTGTTATGTTTGTTACAAAAATATGTATGTAATTTTCTTAAAATCCGGGGTCATTATGTTATCTTCTCTACGTGAATAAAAGGACAAGGGGCATGTTACTACAGTATTTTCAAGGGTGAAGTGTTTTTTAATTACTGCTATAAGTGAAACATAAGAATCTTTGAAGGACAAAGGTACACAACTTCTGTCAAGGCATCATCATTAATTTTCTTTTACAGTTTCTGAGTAAATCGGGGATGAATATTCAATGTTTTGATAAGAAAAACTTCGTAATGATGTAAAACGAGCGAAAGAATAAATGGAATTGACCCTCGGAATTTCGAAATTCATGAGCAAATAAAGGAATATGGAGTAAATGTACATGGGGCAAGAAAAACACTCTAAATACATGGTAAGATTAAGCAAATAGAATTGTTGTTCTTCATCTTGAAGTCCCCATTTGAGGCCTTCAACAAAAAGCAAACACTTCTTCCTCATATTAAGTTCAAGACGGCACCGGTTCGAGCAGAATTCACTTGACAAATGTTGAACAAAGGTACTTTTAGCCTCAGATATATAGGTGTTTAAGAGGACAAATACATAATGTCACAAACAACAACATGTACGTGATGAGAAGACAGACATATAAATAATATTCACATGAATATGAAAGTTAAAAAACAAAACATCAACAATCAGATATAAATGAAAATAAAACAAACCACTAATTAAATAAATACCAAGGTTACTTTAAATTCAAATTCTGCATATGCGCTTTTCAACAACTTATGTGTCTTCCGTGCAGATAAAATCTAAACCTTTGGAAGACCATAAACTCAAAGATGTTTAAAAACTGATAGATAATAAAAAAAACCAATATGATCTAAATGTAAAGCCAAAATCAGCTAAGGGCAGAGCTTTGCACGAGGGAGATACTCCTCAGTTTTCAACCAAATTTACAAAATTTTAGATATTGAAAGGTTTGAAATAGAATCGGCTTTCGGGTCAACACCGAAGTAATGACTACCGTGCTCGTGAATACCCTCGGGGACTAACAGTCCACCAGCAGTGACATCCACCCAGTTTTAACAAATAAATAAACACCGACGTTACAACTTATGTCTCTTCAGTGCAGATAAAATCTAAACGTTTGGAGGACCATAAACTAAAAGGTGTTTAAAAACTGATAAAGAACAAATAACCAATATGATCTAAATGTAAAGCCAAAATTAGCTAAGGACAGAGCTTTGCATGAGGGATATCTTGCCAATATGCAGATAAACTAATCTTAAAGAAAGCTCACAGAACATTTTCAAATATTAAATTTTTGATCCATGATAATGATTATTGTATTAAGCTTCGCATGGCATACAAAATATTGGCGATTTATTTGATACAAAGGGTGGCTAACACTGTGATATGTTTAAGGGTATAAAATGTGTGAATTTGTATGTTTCTTTGAAAAATGTGAAGACACATTAAAATTGCAAAATTACAAAATGCAAATGAAAAAAAAAACTTTTAGGTTTTTGACGACCAGGCTTTGGAATAAACATAAGCTGTATACAATATATTATAAATCTATTTCAAAATAAAGAACCTTCATTAAAACAACAATGCTAATGACATTGGTTTGCATATACTATTGATATGTGATTAAGAAAATATTTTTTAACAGAATATTCAAATTATTACATTGGTCCATTCAGTATTTGAAGTCACCTTGTAATGTTATTCCAGTTTTGTTTCAAAATCCTTTACTTTAATATCTTAATATAAGTACAATTTTTCTAAATTACTTTTCACTTTATATCGTCTTTTCTAACAGTTTCATATTTATATTTCTCATTCCTTTAGCAAGAAAACTATGTACAGAAGGAAGGCAACAAAAAAAATCAACTTGCCCGGAGTGCGAGAAAAACTGCCACTTGTGGTTTCTTTGAGGCGAATTTTTTTACTAGGACATGGAATGTATGAGTCATTTGTTTTTTTCGTTACACATGATCTTATATTTCCTGGATTTGTGCTACTGTTAATCGTGACATTTAGTCCAACTGACACTTCGTCTAATACTGTAGAGTTAAACGTCGCAGCCATAAATCTTTCATTTGGGGTCGATGTACCTCCACAAATATTCCAAGTATTTGCATAGGAAGCCCATAAAATAATTAAATAGTTATCACCCTTTTGAAATTGTATTTCGCTTAGCGGGTGATCTCCTATTATTTTAAAATCCGGATTGTCAATAAATTTAGCGAGAAGGAAGTGAAACCATGGAAATAATGTCGAAAGGGTTTTCCGTTGTTCCTTTACTGGTCGATCAAATATTTCCTTTACGGAATTTTCAATTTTTGTGTGCACGCCATCACATTGATTTTGTAAACAGCGATTGAAAATAGTTTTGTAATGAGTTGAAACGAAAGAAGCTTCTCGTTTGCATTCAGATAACGTTATCTTTGACGTGCCATTATATCGTATTTCTTCTGTTATAATTGCCGTTCGACACCCATCAAGTACCAGACCAAATAGATAGTCGTATGTGCTTTCAATAGTAGGTCCATCACACGAGCCATCTGAATTCACCATATACTTAAACAGCTTTGGTGAGTCTAACGAAAATTTTTCCTCCTTAAGAATGCGAATGATTTGTCGTATAGGGTCCATAATGTCATGCGAACATGCATCGCGTAATATTCTGTCTTTTGCTTGCTGTGATTTTGGCTTGAGAAGAAAATTATTACGATCCCTTGAACAACTGTTAATGGTCGATGACGCAGAAGAAATAATAATATTTGTAGCCAAAAATTCGATTTTAAGTTTGATATTCTCTGTGAAAGTCAAAATAATTTTGAGTTGATTTGAAAAGTCATTTAGCTGATTTTGAATTTCATCTAACTTTTTATTCACTTCATCGTCCTGTCCACCTGTTATGAAAGTAACTAATGTTCCGACGACTGGAATTTGTTCTAAATAAGCTATTACAACATCTTCTGCTGTGATATCGTTATCGTTTGCCAAGGAGTTGAATATTGACTTAGTTTTCTCGTTAACTACCTCAATTCCTTTGAGAAGAACATCAACAGCTGCTGGTGAAATTTGAATCGATTTCCAGATTATACAAAGGAAGATAAAAATCCTAAGTACAGCAAAGATATTCATCTTTAACATTAAATCTATAAACTATTCGACAGAGCAATACAATATTTCTAAATGTGTTACACAATTAACCAAACTTTAAATGTGTACAATCTGTAAATAAATTGAGAACAGGTAATACAATAACTATACAAAACACCTTCCACGTTTTACACAAATTCTTGGTTTTATATACAAATGAACAAAGAAATGTTTGTACACTTACTTGTAAGCGACTTTCTTAGTATTATATACCCTCTTAATTTTAAGAATATTATATCGTTTATCTTACATTCATTGATTTCAAATCTTGGCGATATTGGGAGTCAAACAAGTATTGCTACTTTAAGCAGTATGGTGACTTATAAAGCCAAAATTTAAAAAAATACTTGCAACTGTTATTTGGCATCTAAGTGTAAATAATAAAATACTGAAGTCACTGTGAATTATTTCGGCATATTCACATTCGACAACTTGTATATCTTCGGTGCAGATCAAATTAAACATTTGGAAATCCATAAACCGAAATATATAAAAACAAAGAGAGAACAAATCACCAAAAGGATCGAAAAAAGAAAGCCGAAATTAGCTGAGGACAGAGCTATGCAAGAGGAAGATACTCCTAAAGTTTTAATTGGTTATAAGCGTTGAAAGATTTTTATCGTTCGTCAATTCCTGATCATCGATCTTTATTGTTGTGTAGGGGAATATTTACTTGTTAGCTGTGTGTTGTACATTACTTTTAGCGATAAAATAAGTATTTCCTATACTGAAGACTAGAAAATATATTAAATCGTCAAAAGTTAATTCCATATTGTATTGTGTTGGTCCATTCAATAGACTAATTTGTAATACAATCTCATCTAAAATTCTTTAAAAATGCGAAATTATAGAACACTCGCCGTCATTTTGAAATTTTTGTTGAATTTGTCATCCTGAAACTGTTTATAGACTTTTCCCCATTTATTTATAGAGCTTTTATTTCATTTGCATATCCTTTCATTGCTTATTTGATTACTTAAAACATATTCAAAGAAAATGGAATTCAATTTTCCAATAAAGAACTTACTTTGGTTTTTTTTTTTTCAGAACTTCGAAAGGTATGTCTAATGGTAATTTTACCGTTAAATCAAAATTGATGTCCTCAAGTATTCCGATAATATAATCTTATTTCGATTCAATTGCAATCAAGATATTTTACAGTGCATCTTTGTCTGAAAAAAGTTGTTGCCTTTCAGGTTTTATAACAGACACCAAGATATCAAATATAGTTATAGGCCCTATTTGTGTTCAAGAGCTAGAGAAATTGAAAGCAGAAACCCAGATCACAGATTAATAGGATCTTGCATAAGGTCAGATTAAAGATCGGGGTATCTTTCACAAGTGTAAGAAATTTCGTCTTTTCTCGAGTGGAGCGTAGCGGAACGAGAGGAAAAGACGTAGAATTTCTTACACGAGTGAAAGATATTCCGATCTTTAATTTTGATCTTATGCAAGTACCTATTTCTTCCGTAAAAAGCGAAAAGAAACGTCTGGAAACCTTTACTGTTTGAACAACGTTGTCGCCATTTGAGTATTCTTTACATTGTGACGTCAGGTGTTTTATGACGTTAAGTCATGGTTACGATTGTTGTATCACAAAAATCAACACGTCTGATTGGTCATTTACCGATGTGAGATGAGGTCGCGTGCATCGATCTCACATGGGTCATCTCCCACTGTAAACCATCATTTACGGAAGAAGTAATAATATACCCTATTTGTGTTCAATACCAACAACACAGTAGTGATTTATAGTTTTTTTTATTGGAATAGATTAGTTTATCAAGACTATTAAGTGGTAGGCCCAGCATAGGCGGTACAAATCCAACATTAGGGTTCAGGGATGGGGTAATTGCGATCAGTAATTGCATGAAGATGAAGACATTGCAATAAGAGTCAATTACAATTGTTTGAAAGTATTCAAATACTATATGAAAAATCGATGTAACTGCAGTTACTTTTCAAATACGTTTGCCTAAAATGTAGTGTATCATAACAATCAGTAAAATAATACAGACATTCGATTATACATGTCATATATATGCAGTGTTAAATTTAATGTTATCCAGTTTAAATATTGTAAATACTGGTGGTAAACATCTTTCTCCTCTCATGACTTCAAAAGCATAAGATTTAAATAAACTTTAAGCACAACCCAAGCAGCTCAGTTTTTAGAGAAACCTTTAAGAAAGACAAATTGGCCAGAACACCTCAGAGCGGCTACTAATAGCTTTGAGTCATATATGAAAACACAAATACTGGGTCGATCTGCTTAGTTTTTAATCTTCATACCTATTTGTATTTACTTCATTCTATTTTAAATTTGTTCACTCAAACTACAAAGCAAATGTTAATATATAATCGTTTGATAATTTTTCAAACAATTTTTCTTATGAGGCGAAGTTTTTACAAGGGCTTACACAGAAAAAACAAAAACATTTAGCCCAGTCCATTAATTTCAGCTTCCGCTACATAGACGATGTACTTTCTCTTAATAATCCAAAATTCAAGGAATATTTACACCAGATCTATCCCAATGAGCTTGAAATTAAAGAGACTACCGATACACATACTTCAGCTTCGTATTTAGATCTTTTAATTTACATTGGCGAAAATGGACGTTTGAAATCTAAGTTGTATGACAAACGTGATGATTTTAACTTCCCAATTGTGATCTTTCCCTTTCTGCGCAGCAATATACCTTCCTCTCCAGCCTATAGAGTGTACATTTCATAGTTGATTCGTTACTGTCAGGCATGCAGTTTATACAGTGACTTTTTAGTTAGAGCAAAAACACTGTCCCAAAAGCTGCTTAGTCAGGGATTTGTTCACCCTTTGTTACTTTCATCCCTTCAGAAATTCTATGGCCGTCACCATGACATCATTGACAGATATGACGTGTCTGTGTCCCAAATGAAAACGGACATTTTCAGCCATCTTATGCCTTTTAGGCCTTATGCCTTATGCATTTTAGGTGACACATGCAGGACTTTCATGCATTCACGTGTGATAGCTGACAAATCTGGGAGTTGCGGATGGAAGGTCGTAACGAATGGAATACGTGAATTTCTTTTCTTTTTATTCCTGTATTGCAACAACTGTTTGCGTTCTAATGTTGAAACCTTTTCAATTGTTTTTTGCACTTTGTTTGCTTTGTAACCCCTATTAACTAAATGGTCTTTTAGTTCTTTAGTCCTCTTGTTGAATGTTTGGTCATCCGAACATATCCGACGTAGTCGGGTGGAGAGACTATAAGGGATTGCATCGACACAGTGTCTTGGATGACAACTGCTCGTGCGTATCGGTCGGTTTAGTGTGTAAATCAAAGCTTATTTTTCCGTCGGCAAGTGTTAAAGTAGTGTCGAGGAATACATTTGAAATTTCCGATATGTTGGCGGTGAATTTAATCGATGGATGGTAACAGTTTAAAAATTCGATAAATTCGTCAAGATGTTGTCTAGTATCTGTCCATTTTATTTCAATGTCATCAATGAAACAGAACCAACTATAAGGCTTGTAAGGAGCTTCCTGGAGCATACGCTTTTCTTAATCGCCCATGAATATATTGGTATAAGATAAAGCTACTCGCGTTCCCATAGCAGTCCCATTAACTTGAAGAAAATTTTCATTGTTAAAAACAAAGTTGTTACGTTCTAATACAAGACGCAGAAGATGAACTAAGGAATCTGTGGATGGTGATTGAATAGGCCTAGTATCCCATACGTTTCGACATGTGTTTATTCCCTCTTCATGAGGAATATTTGTATATAGAGATATCACATCTAAAGTTACAAGGAGTGTATGAGGAGGGAGATTTTCAGATGGCGTTTTATTTATATAATCTGTAGTGTCTTTGATAAAGGAAGAGAGAGATTCAAAAAAGGTTTGCAGCTGAAGGTCCAAAAAATGGGAAAATTTTTCCGTCGGGTGACCTAAAATGAAAGCCCTTTTCCCCGAACCACCACTGATATCATTTCGCAGACCCAAGAACTTGAAGGATATGCTTGTTAAAGCCAAACTTAAATCAACAGAAATAGGACAATTTAAGACCTGCAAAGACAGACGTTGTATTTTGTGCAAACACAGTTCCACAACATCGACGTTCAAGAGCACAGCAACTGGCGAGAATTTCAAAATCTTTGCTAACTTGTCCTGTAAATCGGAAAATGTAATTTGTTTGATTACGTGTGCAGTATGTCAACAACAATATATCGGTGAAACAAAGAACTCACTAAATCTCCGCATTAATCTACACCGTAATCACATACAGAAAAAAGAATCAACACAGGCTACAGCTGTCCATTTCAACAGCATTGGACATAGCTGGACCGACATGCAAGTTGTCGCCATTGACTAAAATAAATCTTGGAATGAGACAAAGCGACAAGCAAAAGAACGTTTCTGGATGCAAAAAATCAAATCCAGCTTGAATATTAAGACTTGGTTTCTTTAGAGATAATTGAAATTCTTTAACACACTGAAATTTGTTGTATTTTAAAAACACCATTTCTAATTACAGATATAATTCTGAACGAAACATCTATTTACTTCAATTATTGATTTTGTTAAATATTTTTACCGATGTACAGTTTCCGACAATTTTTTTTTCCATTTTTCCTCCGGGCATTCATCTCGTATTACATTTTTGTTAACCAGCGTCCAGAATGTAGTTCTGAAAAGTTCGTTTAGACTTACTTTTGTACATATTTTTTGTTTGATTTTATTTTTGTTTTTATTGTGTTTTGATAAAGACACGGATAGTTGTCGAAATATCAACTGAATTAATTATGTACTGTTCACTTTCGTCTATTGTTTGTTATATATATATATATATATATATATATATGAAAAATAATCTTTCGGAAATGTCAAAAAGTTGTAATTAAAAAATTAATAATAAAACAAATCACAATGAAATCAACAAATGTCACATTTTCCTTTCTCCTACCTATATTCTATTCCTGTGTGGATTATAATTAACTTTTTCTTTATATATATATATATATATATATAACAATATATATATATATATATGCCTGATAATAAAATAAGAAATAAAGAGTATTTGCCAGTTTCGTTGAGCTTTGAGAAGTAGAGGCTAAAGCAACTATATAGAGGCCCTGCAGACAGACTGACAGACAGACACATGTACGGACAGACGCAAAGCGATAAATATTGAGTATTTGAGTGTCAGTCCTGAAGGTACAGTCCACCGGGAATTGTTTCATAAATGTTGTCTGATTTTACTGTCGTCAAAACTTCGCCTTTGCTTTTTGTAATAATTTGTCATGTAAGGGGGTTATAATCAAGCAGTCACAAAATAGTCTTTTAAAGAATGGTTTTCCTTGAAACTATCTAAAAAATATCATTTGATGTTACATTTTAATATTAAAAGTGCGTTTAAGATATCTTATCTTTTTTTGCCGGGTATTCGGGAAAATCAACACCCTAAACTTTTTTCCAGAATCATAGAGGGAGTGAAAAGTAACAGCCGTTTTTCAATTCAAATACTTCAAATATTAGTTTGATGGCGCTATTTTTTTCTAGGGTATGCTTCATATGTCAACTATGCAAAAGGACAAGCTAAAATATTTTAAAATGTGGCTGCTGTTCCCGTTTTTGCAAAAGTATGGCTTTTTCTGCTGATTTTCAGTCTTGACCTTGAACTTTAATTTTATAAATTCTGCACCACTTCTGCCTTTACGACAGGGAAAAATAAACGCACCATAACTTCCTATACACTATATATAAAAATCAGCCATGAGGTATGCTGGTCCATTAAAGTTTAAATTTTTGACTTCTAGTCGCTGTACTAGAAAGTCAAGAAATGAGACAGATGTGAAAGGATTTGTAGTATCCTTAATTTTATGTTCTTTTGGATAGACCAGATGAAGAAAATCACCAAAGCGAGGTACGATAGACTCTTGAGATTTTTTATTATGAAAATAAAATTCATTTTCTATTTAGAGATGGCTGAACCTAAAATGTTGACCTAATATTTTGCTTTTTTGCTAAAAAAATGAATATTTTTTTTAATCAGCAATATCTCAAACAATTCTTCTCAACAAGACAGGAAACAAAACATGCAATAAGACATATCAAAGTATACAGACTACTTAATACATGTATAAATATATAATGAGCTAAGCTGCAACACACAAAACGCTCATTCACCACAGAACTTCAATGTGAGCAACAGGAAAACTCCCCAAATTTCCAAAGTAATATAAAATACAATTGAAAATGCTTCTAATGAAAACTTGCGCAGAAAAACCATGTTTATACAAACCAAATGTATAGGTACGACAGTACATATGTATGTGCAAATACTCTATCAAATAAAAACTGTGGATTGAAATTTAAGTAAACAAATTCTTTGAATCAAAAGACTTCAGAACCTATGAAAGGAATCCAGTTTATGAGATATAAATTTATAAGTCTTTGGTAGTAAATCAAATCTATTTACCCCACCTTCTCCCTGTATCTACATGAATTAAACATTGACTTCAATTTGAAAAAGAATGTTAGCAAATTAAATTAACATTTTTGCATTGGAATGTTTTAAAGAAACATTTTTTTTTTTAATAAGGTAGCTTAAGATTTAATAAAATATAGGGGAATTTTAAGCATATAACTGGTTAAACTCATTATTTGTAATACAGAATGACTTCATAAAAAGTCGTTCGTCTATTTTATTACTCTGATATGGTAAAAATATTTGTTTTCCTGTAAATTATAAAAAAAGAAATAAAGGCAACTGCAAACTGAAATACAAGACTAAGTTGGAATGAATAGATTAAACGGCCTTTTTATCCCTTTCAAGACATTTATTTTATTAAAATTCATTTTTGTCCGCAATCAAACGTTTATTGAAATGAAAATCTGTAAAATACAGAAAGAAATATTAAACGTTAAAATTCTACAATAATTTTTTTTTTAAATGTACCTCTTATAACCAACATTTGGTCATCTTTGGTCCGTTATAGGTCTGTAATTAGGATTCAGAAATCCAGGTAGATTTGCGTACATGTAACTTTGTCTAGCAGGATATGTAAAATCACCAAATTATCCCTATTTGGTACCTTATCTGAAACGGAATCACGCGAGTGCCAAGAAGAAATATTATTCTAAAATTTGATAATGATCTATCCCCTAGAAATATACTGTGTTTTGAAGCATTACCCATTATGTTCTATCATGTTTTGACCAATATTTTTGAAAGAACAAACCAGTTGGGTGAAATGATAATGCATTCAAACTTATATTTGCTTGCCCTAATTTTTTTTTGTTTGCTTGACGTAGATGTTTGTTTACTCTTTAAAAGTAGGACGTTTCAAAAATATATATTATTTGATTTTTTTTTCTATTTCAGGAAAACTCGTGTATAGATAATCATTCACACGGGACTTTTCATCTAGTCGGCGATGAATATCCATGTATCGAATGTAGTCTCCTGCACTAACGTGCCTGTTTTAATTATTGCCGACAGAATGAAAATACTCGAGAATCCCGCGTGAATAATTTAAATTTGGAATGTGAGGGTCATGGTAGTTTCACATTCAAGTGCCATGACCTGTGATAAATGTCAAATACGAGTAAACGAATCGAGATATAGGAATGAAGTGGGGCGTTCTTACGATATGAAATTGGTTTTCTGTTTAGAAAATCATTCGGGAAGTGAATGTTAAAGGCATAATTATAAGTTTTGGTTATTATATTGAGAACGAGTGGGGTATCGGGCATAGGATTTCCCTTTTGTTTTTAGCTCACCTGGCTAAAGCCAGGGTGAGCTTTTGCCATCACTTGGCGTCCGTCGTCCGTCGTCCGTCGTCCGTCCGTCGTCCGTCCGTCCGTCCGTCCGTCCGTCGTAAACTTTTCTTCAAAAATCTTCTCCTCTGAAACTACTGGGCCAAATGAAACCAAACTTGGCCTGGATCATCACCAGGGTATGTAGTTTAAAAAATGTGTTCGGTTAGTCCGAGGACCAAACAACATGGCCGCTGTTACTAAAAATAGAACGTAGGGGTAGATTGCTGTTTTTGGCAAATAACTCAAAAACCGTAGCAGATATCAAAAATCTGACAAAGGGTTAAAATGATCAGAATGACAAGATCTACCCGCCGTGCAATTTTGAAGAAAATCCGATGACCCATGTTGGAGTTATTGCCCCTTGTCCGTTAAATTTTCAAAATTTTAATATTTTTAATTTTTTAATTAGAAAAACTATAACAGATAGAAGCCAACTTGAAATTGCAAAAATGTTCAGCATACCAAGATCTATCCCTCTGAAAATTTTGAAGCAAATCTGAATACCCATGTTGAAGTTATTGCCCTTTATTGTCAAATTTTTGCTCTTTTATACATTGTT
>MJUU01017016.1:0-12008 GCA_002080025.1 Modiolus philippinarum | reverse complement strand
GGTCAGCACCGAAGTACTGACTACTGGGCTGGTGAATACCCTCGGGGACGAACAGTCCACCAGCAGAGGCATCGACCCAGTGGTAACAAATAACTAAATACCGAAGTTACTGTGAATTTATTTTCTGCATATGCTTATTTCGACAACTTATGTCTCTTCAGTGCAGATAAAATAAAAACGTTGTTCCTTTGTTTTGTTACAAACGATACATAAAGCGTTGCACAATTTCACATGAATGAAATAAAAGTGACAACAGGAAACAACATTGCACAATTTCACATGAAACATGGAATGCAAAAAATGTTAACAAAAGTGTATATACACTAAAAACAAAATCAAGTGTTGTTACTTTTTTGGTTTAACATATTCCTTCATTGTTTCTTATAAACTATATGTGGAAAGGGTACAGTATAGGATCATTAAGAAAAAGATGGTAGAATTCGATTAAAATGATGAATGTTTTTGCTTTGGAATTATCCTGTTGATAAAATGAATTAAAGTAAGGGAGAAACGAACCGTCAGTCAAATGACAAATAATCTAGGGACAACGGCAACGTCGGAAACAGCAAGAAACAAGGACACGTGAGAGAAAAGAAAAATGAAGACCCAATAAAAACTATGGGTGCATCGATCTCTTGCTTTTTACAAAACACCCGCCATGTAGAACATATAAAGTCCGGAAGTTAAGTCAAATTTGGTACAGGAAAAACAAACTTAAGTTGTAAAGGGAAAGATCTGTGGTAATCTGGGAAACAGATACCCATAAAATCATTTACCATTTAATATTATAAATTTGTATTAAATGGTGAATAAAATATCTACAGACCTGAAGATTGTCAAAGGACATGGAAGTATTAGTGATATAAATGACATTTTATGTAATAGACTATACTTCAATTAAAGAAATGAACCATAAATGTCAGTTCTAATCGAATGATGTAAGCAGGGGCTAGTAGAAATTGCAATTCAAATTAGAGATTCGATACTTGACATAGTCACTGCAATGTTTGATCTTTTTTTACAACACACTAAAAGAAATGTAACAAATAATTAGCTAAAAGTTGTATTAATGTTGTACAATATACATGATTAATAAAATTTAAATCTTTTGAAAAAGCTTTTCACATTCATATCGACTATGCTTCCACTTTTGCTCGATTGAAATCACAATTGTCACAAAAAATTAGTTCATTCACATTTACTTGAAATAAATTTGGGCCACAATCGAAGACCACATCTGTTACAGGGTCGACTCCTCTGCTTGAAGAACGATAATCCGTACATTATCTCCATCCGGTATTCCACTTCTTAATTCTTTACCGGAAAACTAGTCATTGAAAACTGCAATATCTAAAGTCAAGAAATAACTCGTCCCTGCAAGCCCTGTCCTTAGCTGATGTAATAGTTAATCGGTTGTTTGTTGTTTTCCAACTGTCATGATTAATGGTTTCACCAATATTTTGTATTTATGTAATGCTCATCGGCAGAGCTCGATATAACCAACATTTCTGCAATTGTGTTTATTTTATCCCTATGTTTTTATTTTGTTTTGTCTTGTTTTGTTTTTGTTTCAATTAATAAAGAAAGGGTATGGAGTAAATGCAAATGAGACAAAGTCTATATAAGTATATAGTTAAACGAGACAACGAAACAACGTTTGTTTGTTTTTAGGTTCTGTATTTGTCTTTTTTTGTTATATAGAGTACAAGATTTTCAATAAGAGTTAATCTTCTTTGTGTACAATTTAGTAAGCTTGTAAAAAACATGCATTGGGGTGTTTTAACTATAATTTAACATTTTTAAAACCTTTATTACCTTGTACAACTTTAAACCATGTTTAGAATAAATATATTTACGTATAAAAGGATAATACTTCCTGCGTCCATATAAGAAGCAATGGAAATAACTTTATCCACTTAAAAGTATAGATGCGCTTTACCACGAAATACAAGCATTTGCTAAGGATTTTTTTTCTTATTTTATCTTTTGTTGAAGAGATTCAAAATGATTTGCATACTAGCGAAAATCTTCGATGTGACTTACAAAATATGAATAAAATAGAGTTTTTTTTGTTTTTTTTTATATAAATTTTAACATAATACAAATCATCTGTACTACATCTTCCGAGTCCGAAGAGTTTTGAAAATGAATCTAAATCGTGTATTATACCGGACAATTTTTTAAATATTTACTGAAACGTACCATTTAAAATTACAAGTCTAAACACATCAAAAAATCATCAAATAAATTAAGGTTATTTCAGTGTCATTTCAAGTGATTTTGTTAACTAAAATGTTAACGTAACCGATTAGTTAATAGGCAATGAAGGGATATGGAGTAAATGCAAATGAGACACAGTCTCTACAAATACATGGCAAAATCAGGCAATTTATTGTTCTTAATCTTGAAGTAACCAAGAGGTCTTCAATAATGAGCTATGCCTATACCTCATAGTAAGTTCAAGATGGCCCTAGCATCGGTTTGAGCGGAATTCATTGCTAAATGTCGAACAACGCTATATCCATGTTTTATGACTCATGAATGCAGGATCGTCAACAAACATTCAATTAACGGGCAAAGTGTTCTTGCAACTGCTGTCATTCCAATAGAAGACGAACGCACCATTTAAATAACCACGGGGGGTGGCACTTATCCAGACAATAGTAAAAATACTTGGCATAATAGAATCATGAGATGTGGGTACAATAATCAGGTAGTCTGAATACGAATTCAAATTGCAAAAAATAAAATGCCAAAATTTAAAAGCATGACCGCATCTACATGAGAAATTCTCTCAAGAACAAGTACATCATAACTGAAATGTATAAAGAGCACACATATCTTGCAAGGGGAATCTTTTTACAGACCCAACGCTGCAGGAGAGACAAACTCCAGTCTACAATGAGCAATGAAGGGATATGGAGTAATTAAATGCAAATGAGGCAAAAATATTAGTTTTTCGATTCAACTCAAATATTGAAAAAATATATTTGCCGGTAATTTTTAATATGTTAGAGCTAACTAATGTCTTTATACAATAGATAAAGAAATAACATTGAGTAGATTGATGTTCTACAAAGTGCATTATTCGGTCAAGTAAAATTAAAATAAACAATGAAGGGATATGGAGCAAATGTACATGAGACAAAGTTTTTACAAAAACATGGTAAAACCAATCAATGGAACAACCGTTTTATTGTTGTTCTTCATCTTGAAGTCGCCACGAAGCATAATATTATTTTCACTTCACAACAACAGTATAAGACGACATAATATGTACACCATCTACAAAAATAATTATATTACGTAACAGACAACAGAATTCTTCAGGTAGGTTCTTTATTTGTAAATAACACAAACAAGTAAACAAATGTTTCCAGTAGATTTTACTGCTGCCCATGGCCGCCTTGATAAACTATGTCGCTCCATCCCAGATGAAAAACATTAGGAAAACCAAAGATCAAAACATGTTAAAGATCTAAACGATCAAACATTTACACCATTATAAGCGAAGGAAAGAGATAAAAACGAGGTAGATACTCTTTGGTTTTAGTTTGAATATTGCAAATCCCCAGAAGATTGCTTTTCGGATCACCAACTGTTGCTATATAAGAACACCATTTATTATCTTGCGGCTTACTTCTTTTAAATGTTGTGGTACAATCCGGAAGCAACACCAAGAAAACCGGACGTTGCATCCTTTTTGAGGACCAGTTTGTAAAGAACGTGAAAACAGAACCGTGAGTAAAAAAAAACGAACAATCATCAGAAGCACCAAGAAACAAGGACACCACAAAAGTACGATGGGACAAAGAAGAAAAATTGAAGACAAACATACAGATGAGCACCACGGACCCAATAAAAACCATTAGTGAGATCAGATGCAAAGGTAAGGTAAGCATCGACTGTTTCATATAAGACACCCGCCAATTCCGGTAGTAAAGTCAAATCCGGTATGCAGAGGGATATAGTCCGATACAATTCCCTTTATCTTTTAAAATTGCCTTTTTATAACTCTGAACCTATATCATCTCCCGTAAAGTAATAGGATAAAATTAAAGATTGAATTAACTCCCTTATTCTACTTCAACAAAAAAAAAAAACAATCTGACCTTGCATTACATTGAAACACTTTTTATATATTTCTGTCTTTGATCAATTTGAAAATCATTATTTAGTTTACTAGCCTAAAACGTCTGAAAAGGCCAAAAAGCTAAAACCCAATTCAGTCACTCAAACGCTAAGAAAAAAGCTCTCTGATTTATATACTTGCTATCTCTTTCTTTTTAATAGTTGTCGCAATGTAAAAACGTTAAATGTCATCACTACCAAGTCACGCAGAACATCAATAAAATCCCAGAAGTTACCTCATTTTTGTTAATAATTGCTTCACCTACAATCATAGATTCATTGTATGCAGCACTAAATATGGAAATACCAATAGAACTAGGCCAGGAAAACTAATAGACCGGTTATATTGATTAGCAGAGAATACTGTGAATTTTCTAATGTCAGCTAAAATTATGGCAAATCAATTACTGACCAGCAAGAATATAATTTTTAGGGGGTGTTATTCTGTGCGAACACAACACTCAATAAAAAAAATCAAAATGACAACTGTTATTCATCGGAGGATTTGTTTTCTCTCGAGACAAATGCATAAACATGGAATTTCATAAACCAATTGGAAAGTACGTTTGGATTTTCAACTATTCGCATTGGAAATTTTGAATAATCCCATGGAAAAATATATATCATATCAGTCCCCTAATGGACTTTATATCAATAAAATATTTGATTTGTTTTGATTTGATTTATCGGATGTGAATTTTTAATATTTTTTTTTTCTGAAATTGTGAAATGTTATATAAGATGAAGAACAACAATGTTCCATTGCTTGTTTGAACAATGTATTTGTAGAGAATTTATCACATTTACTCCACATCTTTTCATTGTTCATGATAATATGTCTTTCAAGTTTGATTAAATCTTATTACACTCTACCCCTCACTCTACATTGCAGCTCTAATAAACGGTGGTACAAAATTCACAATCATAGAATTGGAAATTTAAATGGTAAAGAGTTTTGGAGATAAAGAAAAATAAGTTGTTTCATTGTTTGGTGTTAACATGTATTTGTAGTAATAAGTTGTTTCATTGTTTGGTGCTAACATGTATTTGTAGTAATAAGTTGTTTCATTGTTTGGTGTTAATATGTATTTGTAGTAATAAGTTGTTTCATTGTTTGGTGTTAACATGTATTTGTAGTAATAAGTTGTTTCATTGTTTGGTGCTCACACGTATTTGTAGTAATAAGTTGTTTCATTGTTTGGTGTTAACATGTATTTGTAGTAATAAGTTGTTTCATTGTTTGGTGCTAACATGTATTTGTAGTGACTTTATCTCATGTGTATTTACTCCATATACTTTCATTATTTATTGGATATCTATACAAAAGATAAAACAATAGAGTAATCTTTCAATTAATATCCTGATGCATCAGGGTCTTTTTTTCATTTTGTAATGGTTTGAAATTATGGTAGTTAGGTTTGGTGTTTTATTCAGTATTGTAGTATAATGGGGTAATAACAAAATTACCGAACAGAGTTGTCACGTGCCGAAATTCATGAGACAAAAAGACAAATCAGGTGGAAACCACCGGAAAAATTAACGACCTGACTTGGTACAGTTATTTCAAAAGAAATGGTTGGTTAAACCGGGGTTTTCGGCATGCCGAACTCCCTTCCAGTAGTGTCCGGTAGTACCTCAACAGCACTTGCTATTGAAAGGTCGAAGACAGTTTAAATAAATGATCATCCAAGTATTAAGTAAAAAGAATCTTGAATCAGAGTTCGGATCGAAACTTCTATTTTTTTTCAAAAGGTACTGATATCTATTAAAGAACTTTTAAATGATCATATGAGGCGGAATTTTTTGAAACCTCAATTGATAAGGCGGTCACTGAGATAACTATGTCAAATGAGAATGTGTTAATAATTTGTAAAATCACCTGTGAAAATATACAATTTCTTTCTCTTATATTGATTGATTGTTTTTTGTTGTAAAATTCGATCACTGTCTTTTTCAGCACATACATTTTTTGCGATTAGATACATTAATTATTTAAGTATGGGGTTAAATTTAATCACATGAACTCAAAAGTAGAGGTGATAGAGCTTTGACCAGTCAAATAAAATGTTATGATTTGTCATGTGATGTTTTTGTTTACATTCCATCACCATTCATGAATAAATCTATACCTAGAGGGTTATAGTAGTTAGAAGGTCACATATGCTTGCTCGGCATTCAGGACAATAATAATAACACAGATACTTGTAACGATATTTACATAAAGAATTTTATTTATAAAGCATTTTTCATTTAACATTTAAGTACCTATTTCTTTGATTAAATTTCTTTAAGGTGTCCAGTAATTTTCATGCTGTACTGTTACGTTACAAAAGGTATAATGTTTCAGCAAAAGTTGTCTGATTTGAATGAGGAATATACTCTTTAGTTTATTACAAAAGTTTGGTCCGTTTAGGCTACATGATAAAATTGCAGTTTGGCATTATCCCCAATAACTGGAACCCCTTTCAGTATTTTATTGTTTTAACCTTTTTGTCTTCATATTTTAATATATTTCTTTTCTGGAACTGACTATAACTGATATTAAATACAATGCTCCCCTGGTTATGCACTATGCCAAAAATAAAGAACATCAAGACACTGACAAGGTGTAGAATATTCAGATAGAGCCAATTTTCATCATGATCCCAGGAAGCAAACTTTTATATATTGTAATACAGGAAATACAAACACTTGCTGCTGATACCTTTGGCTGCCGCAGGAGTTATTATTCATTACCCATTGTGGAAATTTCCAATGATGAGCGGTTTATCTTTATTCAATAAGTGACCTAAAAGGACAAAATAGATGAAGAACAACAATAAAAACGTTGTTACATTGTTTGGTTTTACCACGTTTTTAAAGAGTTTTGGTCTCATGTGCATTTAAATTGAAAAAGATTCATTCTGTCCTATGTTCTTCTTTCAAATAATATTTAATTCCCACTGCATGTTGCCAAAAGATTTTTAAAAACGTCTATATAAGCTTTTAAAGAATGTTTTTAATGGATGGAAACTAAGGCAATAAAAATGAAAATAATGTATTAATCCTACAATGTCATCCTAGAATTTGCGAGTTTTCTGCTGTTTTTAATATGGTGCACTGTTTTTGTATACAAAGGAAAATTCATACCAATAACAAAAGTGTTATGAAGGATACTATGATCGTTGACCAGTTGTATAAACTGTAAACTGGTCATTTATACAATATTTATACAACCATTTATACAACCATTTATACAAACTCCTTCTAAAACTGTCTAGGAATTAGGGGAATGTTTTAGGGTCGTTTGAACTGGCAAACAGCCAGACAGTTTATACAGGTCACATTAGACTTTCTCTTAGGGACCGACCATTTAACTTGAAGGGGGGGTTATGGTTTTTTTTCAAAAAAAATATTTTGGATCTGATTTTATGTGAAAAAAATATTTTGGCTGCCAAAATGATGAAAAAAAAATTTCTGAATGAGGCTTTCTGCCCCAAAAAAAAGGTTAATGTTAAAAAAAATTTTCTGTCCAGAAAAAAAATACATACACCCCCCCCCCCCTTTTCAGGTTAAATGGTTGGTCCCTTATCATATTACTTATTGACATATCCATCGACTTACAGATGTTTTTTTTCAATTTTTTTAAAAAGCCACATGTGAATTATGTCACTTTGGGCATGAAAGTCTCACAGCCTGTCTTTGACTGCCGACAAGATCTTTGTTAGTTCCAGTACAAAATGAAGATCTAGCGATGTATATTTCCATGTAGGAATCCCCAATCTGACCCCTTTTAATTTTTCTTGTTTAATATTGTGATTTCATTGTCAAATGCAGTAATTGTGATATATCCTATCATCCTAAGCAGATTATGCTTACCCTTGTGGACCACCTGGTGATACCTCAGTTTTTATAGGGGTTCACACTGCTAGTGATTTAGTTTTTGGCGTTCTTGTTCATTTTTGTTTATTTGTTTTGTCTTTGTCATACTGTCTCAATTCGTGTTCGCTGTGAATTGCCGTGATTTTAGATTTATGATTTTAGAATTCCCCCCTTTTCTCGTTCTTGCTTCGGTATTCGTTTTCCGATGTATCCGTTTAATGTATCCGTTGATAAACAAAGCTTCTGCAGTAAATAAGGAATGGTATATGACGTCAAAAAGCTTAGATAACGAGCACTGCTTAAGAAACCAATCAATGTCTTACAAAAATATGCAGAAATGTATACTTATTACATAGAGTAAGTTTACTTGAGCAATTGTAAAATTTGATGTAACAGTTGTTTGTTTTGAGTACGACTACTGACCAGATCACACCAAAAAAAAAAAATCATTATTCATTTGGATAATGGCAACAAAGCCATACTGTTGACATCTGTCAAAAGATGTCGGTAATACAAAGAGTAGTATGCCATCAAGGACGTTAATGTTATGAATTCTAATATGGCTTCTTGTATTAGCTTTGTAAATAGAGTCATGTTATAATACCAATATAACACTCTTAGCACATGCGCAAAAGATGCATAGTTTCTGTTGCATATTTTGAATCTATATATCATTTTAACTGACAAAATCTACCATCCACTAACAAATATTTAATTAAATTTGTTTCCGAAATTCATTATGGATTTTTTTTTCTACTTGAAAAGGTAAAGTTCGGGAAAACTTTAATTTTACTACTTGTGACGTCACAAATAAAATCGTAATGTCCGGTTCGTCAGCAGCGTTGGTTGGAAAGTTTGAAAGGAGATTAAGGGGACTTGAGGCATTTTCTACAGTAAAAATAGCAATTAAATCAAACAAAAGTAAGTTTTTATTGTATTTGTAGAATTTTTTTTGTCAGGGAGTTTGTTTATCAAAATCAAAATGTTACGGAACCATAAGATAGTCACTGCTCGCTTCGGATATAAAATGGGTGAAATTTCCATATTAGAATCGAAATAAATCATACCCGCCAAATACTATATTGTCATTATAACATGGGCTTTCGTTGTTTTGCAAATTTTACCCCTCGCTAACGCTCGGGATAAAATATTTGCAAAAACAACTCAAGCCCATGTTATAATGACAATATAGTATGGCGGCCATGTTTTATTTCTTAAGTAATCTGAGCAGAGCAACGATAAACGCAAAAAAAAAAAGAATCCAACCCTTAAGCTGAGTCAAGGAAAAAGCTTTTATACATCTTAATACAGTAAATTTGAAAATACAAGTTTTGATTTCACTTTAAACAACTTCCGCGCTGATGTGATGGTTGGCTTTACGTATAGCCAACATTTACAAGTGCAATGCTTAATAAATGTGATTCTTTTATAAGTTGTCCAACTTGATGCCTTGTCATTTTTGGAAAGTTTGATTGCAAGGCAGTGCAAGTGTAAAAGAATTGTTTTATATTTAAAGATCCTTTCTGAAACAACTTGTCAAATTAGAACACAATGGTATTTTGATGGTACCTTCCAATAAAGGTATCTGGGAGGACCACACCTCATCCAATAAGGCTGCCAGCATTAAGATAGTTTATATTGGATTCCATTAAAAGAATTAGGTCTCTGAAACCACTAATCCAATGGGAACTGAACTTGATCACAAAAAACCTCTGGTGCTCCCCTTCGTGTCCAATCCAAGGTGGCCTCCAGCAGGGAACACAGTTTAACATTGGACCCCATTGGAAATGCCTTTTATCTATGTCATCCATGGCCCAGGTGAGCAATACAGGCTCTTGAGAGCCTCTTGTTTTATTAAAAATCATAAAGAGAATATTTTTTCAGCCAAATTTTCTAAAGCTTCTTTAATTTCACTTTTTGAGGTACTGACGATCTTCTTTCAATATCGATTATTGATACATTGATGATGTTCTTGCAAGTTATATTGCAAATTCTGAATAACAAAATACCGAAGTTAACGTTTATTTATTTTCTGCATATGCGCATTTCGACAACTTATGTCCCATCAGTGCAGATCAAACCAAAACATTTGGAAGTCCATTAACCTAAAAACGTGTAATAGGATCCCATCAATATATCAACCAGTATTAATGATAAAGAAAACAACAGAAATCGCTAGATCCTTTGGGAATTACATCTCGAATTCAACAAAAATTGTCATTTAGCACAAAATGGACAACTTTAATTCCAAAATGAACGATAAGTTCTTTTTAAGAACTTATTTCTATGAAATTATTTCATTCACCACAGAAGCAAAGTATAATGATGCGTTAATTTATATGGTTTTGCACAGAATTTTTTGTAAAAACAAAAATGTGAAATCACCTCAAGTCTTATTCGGGTAATGTCAACATAAATATGGAATATAAGACATTTTATTTTTGATACAGACTTTATCACGGCCAGTTTCGAGTGAGTCCGCTAGGGCGAGCTTGATGCGTTACGCCGTGATAAAGTCAGTATCAAAATCAAAATATTCTATATTTCTTTTATCGGTAATTTACAAAAATACAAAGAACTCTATAAGAAATTGAAACAAGTTGAAAATTATATTTTATCACAGCCAATTTATTGTTTATATTTATATGCATTCTTCATTTAACGTACTACTTACTTGTATTACGCGTATGAACACGACAAATAGTACCAAATATGACGTCAGTATAGTAACCCGCGCGTGGCGCCTTCACAGTGACCCGTTATTTTCTAACTCAAGATACTGACATTATCAGGCAATGCAGATCAAAGGAAATTCATACAAACTACCGATAAAAGTAAAATACCAGTTTAAATTATGTTTGGCTATATCAAAGTACATACAACTGCTAATAAGTTCCCTGACAGTTGCATGCAATGAAGGTATCTTTTAACATATTGAAATTGCAATAGGTCTTTAACTATAAATCTATTAATGTATGTGATACCTAGTAAATATGAGCCTTGATTGGTACGTTGACGTCTAGTAAGTATAGACCTAGTTCTCAACGTTGGAAAAAAAGGGTATGAAGTAAATGAACATGTGACAAAGTCTCTATACATAAATGATAAACCAAGCAATGTAACCAAACCTTTTTTGTTGTTCTTCATCTTGTTGATCTACACGACTATGCAATTTCATTTTGTAGAAGTAGTCGGCAGTCGTACGAATAAAAAAATAATGATTAAAAGACATGACAAAAAGATTAAAGTTAATGGGGTTCGCTACTCCATTTGAAAATAAATAGGATTTCAAATAAACATGATTTTTTGTTAGAATATTAAAAAAGTAACAATTTAAGTGAAAAAAATTGATAGGTTGATGATCTTGTTTTTGAGATTTAAGTGATTGAAAATTTGGCGGGAAACCGAACTCCTCTGATTTTTCATAGGATTAACATTAACAAGGTCTGACCATGAATGAATGTGACAGAATAAATAGAATTCAATGAAAATTTTACAGAATGCTCATAAAGATATTTAAAATGAAATTATGGAAAAAATAAGGGGGTCAATGGGCAAAAAATTATAATGCTTATACATGGATAAAACCAGAGTATTCCGAAAATCTGACAGAAATCCCAAAACATGAGGAGCAAACCTCCTTAAAGAGTTGTCAAATAAACAACATCGTACACTTATATAACATTGGAACAAAGGAAACAAAAACACTAAATGACTTGCAGGAGTAGAAAAGTGTAGAACAAAGCAATATTGGGTGTCAGGTATTTAATAAGCATGATGTCTAATTTCATTTTTTTTCAAATTACAATAGCTTTAAAGCATATTCTAATTAGTTAACTCTATCTTGATTTCATATTATTAAGTGTTATGTCACATGTCAAAAGGAAGTTAATCCTCGTGTTTTACTGCTGGTTGTTTAATATCGTGATTCGTTTTGATATTTCTGTCATGCCTTTTATGTCTTCATATTTCAGTATTACAGCCTCTGTAATTAATCACAATATGGCATGACGTCA
>MJUU01017009.1:2124-36266 GCA_002080025.1 Modiolus philippinarum | reverse complement strand
TTTTGTGTGTGGTATTTTTTGTTTTTTGACCCTTTGTTGATGAAATTTGTGTTTCTAAGTTTAGAATGAACAAGTCTATTTTGGCTGTGTGAATTCTTAATTCATGTTCATTGCCCACATGAAAAAAATATATTAAATGTCACATATCAAATTAATTTGATTATTCAAAAGAATCCATTAATCATGAGGCCTCTGCAATGAACCTCTATTAGTGTCACATAATAAGTATTTTGGTAGGAGTTTGAAATGGCATAAGTTTACTTACGCCAAAAATGATGGGTGTTTCTTATTACATGCAAAGGAATTTCAAAATAGGTTAGTACGTTTCTTTTTGCTACTAATCTTTTTTTTGTCTATTGCATTGTATTCATGTCATTGCCACATTTCTAGTTTTTGGTCATACCGCTACAACAGGAAGTGTAACATGTAAAAATGGTGTATTTGACCACAAACAAATCTTTCAAGATTGTTTTATTTTGGATGTTGCGAGAAATGGAAAAAAAATGCACCGCTTTTGTCGGGCAAGAACGTATATTTAGAAGGATAGGAAACTCTAACACAAGCCATGTTGCAATTTAAAATTTATAGCGAGGCGTTTGATATGCATTCACTTTTGAGCTATCCACTTAAAAAGTTGTTTATGGATTTTAATAAAATTATACTTTCCAGAAAGCTGAATGATATTTACAACCGTAGAGTAAATTTCATTACATAACAGCAAGTGGTTTCCTCAATACACATGGTTAAAATTTGTAATCAAAACATTTTCGTTGATCTTTTTTCCACTTCCGGTTTTCATCGGTGAAAATGCACCATGATCTGGAACTAAAGGCTTTAAAAGTAATGCACAGAATTTCACAAATTTAATATTTTCCTGAAGTTTAACATCTACTGTACTCGCAGAACAATTTTTGTGACTATCATTATTATATTTCCGTTGTTTTGAGGCTGCAAAGAGATGGTCCCAAAGTGACAAAATCTCACGCCTCGCGATATATTTCCAGATATCACGAGATGCTTATCCTTCTAAATTATATACGTCCTTGTGTAAGTTTTCACCTTATTTTATTGAAAAGGTAATTTAGTTGTTGCATAGTTATGTAGTGCCAGCCTTAACATCACGATAATTTTTCTTAACTTTGCTCTGCTCATGAATAAACCACATCAATATATTGTGGCCATTTAGTCGAGTTTCTAACACGAGTGTACTGCACCACAGGCACTTGTTTCTATCCACCGGGCTCGAGAGTCCACGCCAGTACGAAAAAAAACTGGCGTGGACTCTCGAGCCCGGTGGATAGAAACAAGTGCCTGTGTACTGCACAACGAAACTTGGGTATTTGTTGTATTTTCGGAGAAAAAATATGGAACAAAAAGTGTCAAGTGCTCTGAAAGCTATGGGCAAACCAAACTTAATGGTTCTAATCTATTGGAAGGCCTATATACCTATTTTTCTGCTAAAAATCCCCAAAATAAATCCGGAAGTAAGAGGGTATGTTGAAACTCAAAAAACGTTTCGGTGTCGGAAATAAAAATCCGGAGTTACTCAATCTGCGGAGGCGGTTAAGTCAACATTTAACTATATATCTATGTTACTTCAACTTTGATTTATTTTTTCATTAATTTTTCAAATGCCAATGTCAATGCCAACTCGGAAAATACATTTGGAAATATTATTAAGATTTCCATTAACCATATCAAGGACGTATATGTTTGAAATCTTGATTTGTATGCCCTTATTTGCCCTATAATTGGAAAAATAAAACTATTCTATTCTATTCTATTCTATTCGTATAATGTCCTTGACCATATCTATTGACTATGGCAAGCCCAAGTGAAAAAAGGGCTAATTTTTTTATATTAGATATTCATTTTATAATAATAAAAAAAGAACTTTTAATATAAGAGAATCATTTTTTTATTATTAGAAATTGGTTTTTTTTATTTTTGATATCAGAAATTCATTTTTTAGATGATTTGCCAATTACAGGAGTTCTTGTCAGTTCTAGTCAAATTTTGTGTTTTTTGGTCAAACCTTTAAAGGGAAATAACTCCTACACCGGACAAACAAACATTAAGGTAGATAGACACTCTTGCGCTGCGCAATGCAATCGCGCATAAGAAAAATAAAGAGTCGGGTACGGGGTAGGTTTGATTTTCGGGCCGGAACAGTAATTTGACGGCTTTTCCTTTGTGACGTCACAATTGAATGGCAAAGGTGAAACGTCATATTTCGTTTACAATCGGAACATCACTCGGCCATTTCCGACAAGTCGAGAAAGTAAGTTAGGCGGAAATGGCCGAGCGTGTTCCGATTGATTTCGTTTACTTTGCCGCGAATTAACTCCCTTTTCCCGAATATAATGTTTCATCCGGAAACTTTGTAAAATATCTCCGTTAAAAGCATGGTGACATATCCATTTTTTAATTGTAACCAATAAATTACATCATAAACTATCTGTTCACAAAAATACATCAAATTCTCATGGATAAAAAGTTCATTTCTATTAAGCTAGAAATTGCCTTTCCATATTTTCCCCGTGCATTCTTTGTAAACTTTAGTGAAAAAAATATTTCTTTATATATATATATTTTTTTTTACCCTTTTTTATTAATATATGATTTATGAATAAAGATATATGGTTATGAAATAAAAATCTGTCTAAGTGGAACTTTATAGTTATCACACAGGAGACTTTTTAAAAACTTCTCTAAACATCAATCGTTATGTAGATTTGAATACATAACATACGAGTTTGCAAACAGCAAAACACTTCCATAAATATTGTTATTTATTGACTAATTAAGCCACAAGTACCACACGTGTATACAAGTAAAATTGATTATTGGGGCATCCAACAATACGGGTGTGTGTCAAATTAACAAGGTTATAAAACATCACTGATGATGTGACAAATAAATAATGTCATAAAGTGACTTACATTGTATGGTCCCAAATCGAGTTACTTTTAAATTGCAGAAACATACTTTGAATATAGCACTTCAAGAAAATCAAAGATCAGCTGACCAAGTGGATGCAAAGTTTCGTGCACTTATTTTGATCTTTTTATGAATAAATCTAGACCAGCCTTTATTTATAATTCACCCCCCCAAATTAATAAGAATTTTTAAAAAGTATTTTTAAAAAGTTTGTGAATAGATTGTGTGATTTTTTTTCAGATGTGTAAAGATTATTTTCCACTGCCAACCTACCGAAGATTTGTATAGAGCTACACTGCATGGCAATAATATCCTTATGTAGTCACATGCACGTCCAATATTAGGCCTATGTCAAAAACTTTTGTATTATATTTCTGACTTGAAGTTGGTAAGAAAACTTAAAATAAAACTTTAAAATAAGATAACTATTTATGTAAACAAATGATAATTTACTTGCGGTCATCGTCAATCTTTGAAATGTTGGCATTTTTCAAATCAATTTTGAAGTAAAAGAATGTTAAGAATTATATCTTCTAGTAGATAATTTCCTTAACTTTCCAATTTGACTTGAACATTTTTAATAGGCTATTGTATTTTCAAAATATTACGCAATTTCCTACACCACCTAATACGAAATTTATTGTATTTGCAAAGAAATTAACGTGACAATTTATATTTTACATACGATATAGCCTGTGGAGATAGAAATTCTTCGTTACAGAGAGATAACAGGAGAAGAAATAACCTTTTGGGAAAACAAATTGAAATTAGCTTAAAACCAACAAGAACAACGAACTTTTGTCCACCATGATGTCCATGATGGCAAATATAAATCTCAGACTACTTCCTATTCAATACAACCCTGGAACTGATGAATGCCTTGAATGACTTGAATATACACCCGATTCTGCTTCATACCTTGACCTTTTGTTATACATTGACGAACATGATTATATGACAAACGTGATGATTTTGACTTTCCAATTGTGAACTTTCCCTTTCTCTGCAGCAATATACCTGCATCCCGAGCATATGGGGTATATATTTCACAATTAATTCGTTACTGTAGAGCGTGCAGTACAAACAGTGACTTTGTGGAAAGAGCAAAAGCACTGTCACAAAAACTGCTGAGTCAGGGATATGTTCAGCCTTTGTTACTTTCGTCCCTTCAGAAATTCTATGGCCGTCATCACGACATCATAGATAGATATGAAATGTCAGTGTCACAAATAAAAACTGACATTTTCAGCTACATTCGCGTCTTCCCGGATTTGATATTACCGGTTTTGACTTTACCCTGGATTGACCCACTGACAGTGTGACGAGTGCTGTGCACAGAGCAGAACATGCTTACCCTTCCGGAGCACCTGATGTCACTCTTGTTTATTGAGAGTTCACACTGTTAGTGCTTTAGTTTTTTGTGTTGTATATGTAATGTTCGTGTGTTTTGTGGGCATGTGGTGTCTTTGGTCTTCCGTCTTTTGGTGTTCTTGCTTTTGCCTTGTCTCTGGACTTTGATTTGTGTAATCTTGTGCTTTGTTCCTTCGGTATTCTACTGCCGTTGTTTTGAATACCCTGTAACCACAACAATAGTATAGATATCAAGAGAAACAACAGCGAAGCCTAAAGAGGTTTTCACAGACATACGATTAAGGAATATATAAGACAAGCATTCAAGATGAACTAACAATCAAATGAAGCAACAGTAATTCAGTAAAATCCACAATCAGAAAATTAGATCATAATTATACTACACAAAAGGCTCAATAGTATAGGGCTAAAAAATGCTAAATACATATGGCAAAGGCAAATGGAATTATAAAATAAGCGAAAAACATTAAAGAAGCGTAAAGAGTATATTGGATTTGGAAAAATGGTTCGGAAACAGGAAAAAATGGAACATCAAAAGAAAGAGATGTTGAAAAGAAACTCGTGACGAGATGTTCGAAAATGAAATTCTGTATTTAGTTATTGATCTGGATGCAGAAAACAAATACCAACACGAACACCGACTCATAAGTTATCGAAGATACCAAATAAACCGTAAAACACTGATGCAAGAATGGCAGATGCACTTTAAATAACTAACATTTTCATGGCTTAAGAATCAACTGCCTAAGGAATCAAAAGGGAGCAACCATTTGATTTTTANAAAAAAAGGCAGGACGGTCACCTATAGCAAAAAAAAATCCAGGATGACTATGCGGGTTAATCCAGGACAGGCTTGGAACAAAAATAAAAAGCCAGGATAGAAGTTACACACAAAAAAAAATCCAGGATGAAAAATTTGACCATAGCCCCCCATAGAAATCAAATGGTTGCTCCCTAATACTAACAGCACTGTGTATGACAAACCAATATAAAATCTTTAACAAGTGCAACAGAAGGAAAATGAGATTGTTCTCAGCAATTGTAGCCAGCTCATGTACAATTATGATCATCAGTAAAAGAACTAAATCATATGAAGAAGAGATCAGAACTAAGACAACACACACGAATGAAGACTGCCTTTTCATGATATCAAAACAACTCACATCCGTACGAATATATCTATATAAATGCAGATCACCAACGTCATATCTACTATTCACAAAGCTAGCAAACGCCAATGACATATACCAAAACCCAGGACCAACACATATATGACAGTATCATAGACCCATGTGGAAATTGCGACAAACCAGTCATCTGGGACGACAAAGCCATTAGATGTGATACTTGTGATCCGCGGTTCCATATCTTTATACCAAAACATATAATTACCTGGTATAGATAACAAAAAATACAGTATGATGGGACTCCATAATATGTGACAATTCAGACTACTACTCTCGATGCTATGGTTCAACTATTGTATCATTCAACAACAGCTTTATCTTACTATCAGTAGAAAAACTTGGAATAGGTAGTAATACTATATCACGTCAAAAGAATGTGAGACCAAATTACATTTCTACACCAAAGAGAGATAAAAATGAAAAAGATATTTAATCCATTTAAGCCTATGAAAATTATTAATATTACCTGTCAATCAGTAAGAAACAAACACAAGTACAAATGAACAAATACATGGTATGGTTGACTGCACAGAGCCAGATGTAATCATCATGACTGAGACATGGTTAAACTCTACCATAATCAATGGTCAAATACTACCACCAGAGTATAATATACATAAAGGACAGGAAAAACAGGAAGAGGAGTACTTGTAGCAGTGCATTGTAAATTTCTGAGCACTGAAGTACCATAACTTGACAAAACTGCTTTTCATCAACTGGACAAAGATACAACAAAAGGATATGCTCATAATATATCAATAAAACATCGAATAAGGAGAACTAAAAATAATTTGAATAATCCATAATTCAGGTATCATCCAACAGCCCTTGTCTAATGATTGGAGTTGATTTCAACATACCGAGATAAATCAGGATTGAATAGGTCGACAAAAACGCTACGCCAAGGAACAATACATCCAGAACAACATTACCAACCATTAGATTTCCTTGAGAATAATAGCAGACTTTGAAATGTGTTCAAAGAAGGCATAGAAAACAATGTGAACTCGAATGTAACAAAAATATATAAGAACAAAGGCAATAAACCCTTCCTTGATTGCGCATGAAATAAAACAACTAATAAAAGGCAGGGTCAGAGAGTTATTATTTTAAAACGAAAAGGAAATCAAATCATCCTACTGACGTCAAAAATCATCCTACTGACGTCGGCAGACACAAGAAGCTCAAACAGCCAGTCCACAGTAAACCATACAACAATCATACTTGAAGTACATATAAAATATGATTACACCAAAGAGTACTGAAGATATAAAACCATCGCCAGCATCCAAAAGATTGTATGCACACACCAAGCACAAACATAATAATAAAAACTGGAATCGAACCATTGAGAAGAGATGGGAAACTGGAAACAGACCAAATTAACAAGCCAAACATCTTGAACGACACATTCAGTACCTAAACCAATCATCTGCTAAGTATATATACTTCTAGCAAAAAGGACAAATGAGATATCCAGATAACGACATAATTATTATCACTTATCCAGGTGTAGAAAAACAATTCAAGAACCTAGATCCACATAAGGCAGCAGGACCAGACAGTATAAAAAAAACAATTGTACTAAAGGAATGAAAGAGCGAAATACTCACGATCATTTTAAACATCTCCATTGAGACTGAACAAATACCAGATGACTGTCGTACTGTAAACAACACACCAGATTGCAAAAAGCCAAATATATGTTCAAGCAAACTACAGGCCAATATCACTCACATGCATATGTTGTAAGATCCTAGAAGATATTGTAACAAACAACATCATTAGGCACGCAGAAGCAAACAACATACTGTATACTTCAGCAGCACGGGTTCAGGAGTAAAAGATCTTGTTGAAAATTTCAGAAATGAGCGATACATAACAGGAAAATATAAAAATAGATCAGGTGTCAGGGCAATGATAGAAGAACTGAGATGGAAAAGTGCATGGAAACAGGAAGAGGGGAAGCAAGATTAATCATGTTTGATTATTCATCGATAATCTCCTTACCATAGACAAATAAAATACTTACAAAGACCATCAAGGAGCACCAGATTATCCGGATATACCAACTCTAAAAGGCAACTAAAAATAGAAAAAAATGATCCTTTCTCAGTATGATTGTCATGGGCTAACACTAACACTGGAACAATATGTCAAATATGATGTTCTTATACATCAAAAGGTTCCTGAGATATAAATTTACATCATTCTGTTATTTGTTGAAGATTATGTGGTTGTGTCTATGCTTGTATTGCGACCACACTTGTACCTGTTCACTCACACTGAAATTTGCATTTATTAAAGTGTTTCCCACAGAGATGGCTACCATCTCTTCAATGCATAGTTTACATATAGACATGGATTCTACAATAGGTTCCACATGTGTGTTGCTATATATATTATTCTCAGATATTTTAAGTTAATTCTTTCCACATAATGTAGGCAAATAATTCATTAAGCTTTAGAAGTCTCAACATATCTACTGATCATAATAGCTAGTTTGGTATACTTTCAATAATATGCAACTTGTTCATTTGATTATATATATGTAACACTGGTAATTAGCATCTTCGCTAGCTTGGGGTTACAATCCCCTCCTCTCCTCTTCACCCTTGGCAGATTAAGCTGGTTTTCTATAGCCTCAAATCATCGTTTTTGATTGGTTGCAGTTATTCTTTGCTGCAGCCAATCAAATTGCTTACGTTCAAATTTTAAATATATATTGTAACAATAAAACTTAAAATATGGTGTTTGGTGATTTTTCTATTTTGCAAAATTCCCACAATTTTATGACGTTTCTTTACTTTTGAAGAGTTATTTCCTTGTCGTTAAATATATTGTGAATTGCTGTATTATTAGATGCAAAAAATAATCTTTAATCTTTAGAATAAATCATGCTGAAACTCTTACTTCAAAGGAAGATAATTTGAAACCGATGTTTCAAAAATGTGGCTCGATCCGCCGGGGGTGAAGACGGAGGAGCGATCGTAACCCTTTGCTAGCGAATATGTGGTGATTAGATTAACATTATAAAGTACCCTTTCAAATTACAATGTGATTGTTGGTTTTCTTAATGGATAAATGCATGAATGAAATAACTGTATTTAATGTTTGTTTGTACTTTTTAAAAATTAGCAAGTTGTCAATAATAAGTATTTAAATTTGAATTGTGTTGACTTTTCTATTTTTTCTTCTGCATGGAAAATATATCGATATACTGTAAAACCTGTGTGTCAAATCCGACGTACTGTTTTGCCACCAAAATAGCCTTTAAATGCTGTTTGAACCTTTGCATTTCAACATCCTTTATAATCATACACATTTGCATGGTCCCATTAAGACTTATAGTGCATAGATAAAACAGGTTCTAATATGCAATCAGTTTCATTAATAAGTAAACATTTAATATAAATGATGATGTATCCTGCTTCACAGTGTATATCACACTAACTGTGTACCTAAAACCAAGAAAGGTATGGCCTCATACCAAAACATGCTAATTTAGTTTAGAATTTTAATAGCTGTTGTAATGGATCGATGTTTTACAATGGGATTTTCACTATCAATATCAAAATCTCTGTACAATACTACAAAAATGAACAAAGAACCACCTGAGATGCTTGGTATTAAAAGCTAGTGACCTCAGACTTGACATAAAACCAAAGACTGTCAAATTGAGGATTGTTACTCCTCAATTTGACAGTCTTTGGTTTTACGACAGAACTCCATTTGGCAGCAGTTTGGTTATTTTGTTACTGAATTGATTAACAGGTCACTGCAGTATACTATCTCTATGGTCATTGACAGGACAATCTGGTTATTTTGTTGTTGAATTGTGGAAATGGTCATTGAATAAACTCCAATTTACTGAAAATTGGTTCTTTTTTGGTTGAATTGTCAAAATGGTCATTGTGAGAACTCCAATTAACGATTGATTAACAACAATTTGGTTATGTTGTTGTTGAAATGTTTCTCTCATTGATTATAGTTGTTGATTCAGTCAAAGCTCTATCATCTGAAACTTCACAATTATAACAATTACATAGATATACAGTTATTAAAAATATCAAATTGTCATTGGCACTAACTTCGCTGATTTTGGCTTAAAATTGAGATCATATTTGGTTTTTTGTTTTCTATCAGTTTTTAAACATCTTTGAGCTTATGGTCTTCCACATGTTTAGATTTTATCTGCACTGAAGATACATAAGTTGTCGAAATGCGCATATTCAGAATGTAAATTCACAGTAACTTCGGTATTTAGTTATTCAACTGACACACCATTTAGGTGCCTACAATTTCAGGATAAACATGAAATACACCTATTACAAAAGAAAACAAACAGTTCTACAGCAAAAACAGGATTATTTTTTTTTTTTTGAAGTATGTGGCGAAATTCATTTCAACACCATTCAAGCATCAACAGCAATGAGGTAAGCTCATATAAACACTGACAATGGTAATCCATTGTTTAAAATATAAACAAATGCAATTCATGTATATATAACACTGGTGTGATCCATGTATACATGAGTCACAGTGGTGTGATCCATGTATACATGAATCACAGTGGTGCGGTTCATGTATACATGAATCACAGTGGTGCGGTTCATGTATACATGAATCACAGTGGTGCGGTTCATGTATACATGGGTAACACTGGTGTGAACCATGTATACATGAGTAACACTGGTGTGATCCATGTATACATGAGTCACAGTGGTGTGGTTCATGTATACATGGGTAACACTGGTGTGATCCATGTATACATGGGTTACACTGGTGTGATCCATGTATGCATGAGTCAAAGTGGTGCGGTTCATGTATACATGGGTAACACTGGTGTGATCCATGTATACATGAGTCACAGTGGTGTGATCCATGTATACATGAGTCACAGTGGTGTAGTTCATGTATACATGGGTAACACTGATGTGATCCATGTATACATAAGTTACAGCGGTGCAGTTCATGTATACATGGGTAACACTGATGTGATCCATGTATACATAAGTCACAGCGGTGCAGTTCATGTATACATGAGTCACACTGGTGTGATCCATGTATACTTTGGTAACACTGGTGTGATCCATGTATACATGAGTAACAGTGGTGTGATCCAGGTGTATATGAGTAGCATTGGTCTAATCCATGTATACTTGAGAAACACTGATGTGATCCATGTATACATGTGTCACATTGATGTGATCTATGTATACATGGGTAACACTGGTGTGATCCTTGCATACAATGAGTCACAATAATGGGATCTACAGGTATGTGTACATGTGCTTTCCATAGAGGGATCAGATATGTTGTGTTGTGACCTATATTGACTACACTCAATTGACCAAAATCAATACAGACATTATATACTATTAGTTCATTGGTAGCTGGAAATGTGTAGCATTTAAGTTACATGGAAAACTCACATATACATCTTTTTCTATAATATTTGATAAACTCCAATTTTAAATAATATCTTGTTTTTGGCTTTGTTTCTTTGTTTTTCCAATGTTTTCAATGTCTTTGGACTATTCTCCTTTGGACTGACGGTTAGGTTCTCACTTTTGTGCGCATACGGCTCCCTTTTTGCGACTTTGGTGATGGGCAAGACAAAAAATATGTGTACTGGGAAGTATAATAAAACATTTAAAGATTTAATTGTCAGCCTTATTCCTTACAGCAATGGCTAATGGAGATAAAATTACATAAAACGGTGTACCGGGACTACACTACACATCACAATTAGTATATCGTCAATGAAACAGAACGCCTCTTTCGATAATTCTATCTGATGAGCTTCTGCGGAGAACTAAATTTAATTGGCAGCACGTAGAACTTGAACAGGTTCATTGACGCTGATGATCCAAGAACATTTATGACTGATATTTCAGCACACGTGTTTCAGCAAGAAAGTGAAAAACACAAGCGCACGAAGAGAGAAACGGAACGTACTACTTTTATATGAAAAGACAGAAATTAGAAATAACTAAATACCGAAGTTACTGTGAATTTAGATTCTGTATATGCACATTTCGACAACTTCTGTCTCTTCAGTGCAGATTAAATCTTAACGTTTGGGAGACGAAGAAAAGATTAGAGAAAACACAGCAATAATCATAAGAGGCCATAATCAACAAGAGAACGGCACAAGAAAAACACAAATGAAAGACAAATAACAAAATACCGAAGTTGCTGTAAATTTAGTTTCTGCATAGAGCCATTTTCGAAAAGTTAAATATGTCCAATCTAAACAAATGGAAGACCATTACCTCAAAGATGTTTAAAAACTGATAGAGAACAAAGAACAAATATGATTTAAATGGAAAGCGAAAATCAGGTAAGGACAGAGGTTTGCATGAGGGAGATACTTCTTAGTTTTCAACAAAATTTACAAAAATGTAGATATTGCAAGCTTCCAACGTGTGACAATTTTAATCGCCCAATGATTGCATACTGTTAGGGACCGACCATTTAACTTGAAGAGGGGGGGGGGGCTATGGTTTTTTTTCTAAAAAAATATTTTGGATCTGATTTTTAGTGAAAAAAATATTTTGGCTGCCAAAATGATGAAAAAAAAATTTCTGAAGGTGGCTTTCTGCCCAAAAAAATAATGTTAATTTTGAAAAAAAATATTTTGTTGATACACGTGTAAAAAATAAATAAATTTTTTCGCGCGAAGCGCGATAAAAAATTTTCTGTCCAGANACCCCCCCCCCCCCCCCTTTCAGGTTAAATGGTCGGTCCCTTATTGTAAGTGTTCCGAGAAAGGGGGCTGAGAACGTACTGCATGCTTAATTGTGAGAAAAATGGAACAATATTTTTGATTGAGTGCACATATGACCGGACTAAAAGGCCGAAATCGATTTTGATGGACCTTAACCGACCTATTTTTAAACTAACAAAGGTAAATTTAATTTACTTCCCGTTTGGGATTCCGAGAAAGATAGTCAGGTAATCAATGAAAATCATTATTTTTAATGATCAACCAATTTTTGTGCATGCAAATGAATGGAAATATTTAATCTTAATTAGTTCTCACTTTAATTTCAATTTAATTTTAATATTTTGAATATCAAATATAAATGTTTAGTTTCGGTTTCAATATTTTACGAAAGGATATGGAGTAAATGAACATGAGACCATAACACATATGTAAATTACAACTGCAATAATTTTAATGAGCTGTATGGCCATTTCGGAAATTAATTCCTCATCAGCAGCACTAGAACCCAAACAAAGTAAATCCATATTCAAAAAGTGTTTAAAATGCATAAAACCAAACGAAATCCGAAAAATCATAAATATCAAATATAGCTAAGGACAAAACTACGATGGAGGGAGTTAATCCTTAGGTTTTAGAATTTACATAAATTTACATAAAATTCAATGTCTGAATAGTTAGGCCTTGCATTGTTACATGCTATTGCGTTTTTACTGGACTTACTGGTTCTTAGTGATTTTTGTGATGTTGACATATTGTCGCTGTACAGTACGTGTAACCTGAGTATAGATCAGTATTGTGTACATTCATGCTCAAAGTTGAAAAGGGATATCCTTTTTTTCTCTGCAGGCGTAATGATCTATGCTCTTTTCTTATTACTCTAAATCCAGACGTTCTTTATATAATTTTGCGTCTTTTCAATCATTACCTAAACTGCAGCACTGACATACTTGCTTGGTGAAAGACGGTTATTATTCTTCATTCTGTGACCTTTCTGTTTAAAAGAAATATTGTCATAAGAGTTCACAAATGGAAACGGTCAAAACCTTAATTTTCATTTCTTATTAGAGGACCCGAATCATGACTCGTGCCTTACTAGTTTCGAAAAAACTTTGTCTTTAATTTATAGCACGGACAGTATAGTGATGTTCTATCAGCTGAATTAGTTTCGGTTCAAATCTTTATTGCAGCTCCCCATTAAAATGGCATCTTGCAGTTATATGTTGGTCGCTGCTTTAGACTTTGGTACTACATACTCTGGCTATGCCTTCTCCTTACGACACAGCTACGAGAAAGATCCACTTAAAATTCATGCCAATCAGGCATGGAATGCTGGAGGGCGACAGTTGTTGTCACTGAAAACTCCGACATGTCTTCTTCTCGATGAAAACAAAGAATTCCTATCATTTGGTTACGAGGCAGAAAACCAATATGCCGACATTGCTATGGATGGAGACCAAGATAAATACTATTATTTTTATAGATTTAAAATGAAGCTACACAACAATAAGGTAAGGGTTATAAACTTTATTTTTTATTGTTTAATGTGAAATATGTTTAGTCAGTCAGAGCAAAGCAAAGATAACAACTACTGGCGTCCTATATAAAAGGCTTATCATGTATTAATATAACTCTATATTCTTTCATTTTCTATTTTAATTTAGCCAATACTGTTATTCTTACCGTAGATATGTCGAAGTTTAAACGCAGTTTACTACGATGAAAGTAAGAACCGAACCGAATGGCAAGAAAATGATGCAAAACAATGAGAACATCGGAAACACAAAGAAATAAAGACATCACTTGAGTACAGAACAACTGGTTAAAGTAACAAAATACCGAAGTTACTGTTAATTTATATTCTGTATATGCACATTTCGACATTTATGTCTCATCAGTGCAGATAAAAACCAAAAATTATTCCCAGTGTCATCACAGACTAGATTTTAGAAATAATTCTTATTATTTTTCGTAGTAGTCCATTCATCATTTTGTGTAAAGAGTTCGTGAATTAATTCAAAATTAAGAATTATTGTTAAAAATATGTGTTTGTACTTAATGACAAAGCTTTAAACAACGTTGATTAATTGAAAGAAATTCTATATATCGGTGTCTAACACAACAAATATTCCGAGACAAATACTTTCATACGTACTAATTATGACACAAAAAATATCATCAAACAGCATTATAAGGATACAGAAATACAATAAGTTCTATACATTGCCTACCATGACTATGTTCCTAAGCTTGACAGAAAACCCTACAAACTTAATTTTATTTCGGCATCAAGTAGCTGCTTTACCACTAATTTATCTACCCATTTAACCAACCACTGCATTTACCTGTATTAATCAGTTAGTTTAAAAATACTGTGTGAAACAAATTTTCAAAATTCGAATGTAGATTACTTTTTGGAGTGTAAAAATTCTATTGAAGTTTTAGATTAATGAGATGGGATCAGTCGAAAACGACAACTTGCCCCCTCGCCTGTAGCAATTAAATTTCCAAATTCAGTTAAAGTTTCGAAATATTAATTCTCAATGATGTCAGAGTAACTAAATCAATCACTTGAGCTACAAGACTCTGCAAGATTAGATGAATGATGTATCACATGTTAACGCAAACTTTTACCAGAGTCATTGAAGTATAAAATGTAGGTTAGAGTGACCTTATTATCATCCGAAGCAGCATTACTCTCCAAGACGCATCCACTGACCAAAGATGATTGGTGTGCCACATGTAGCATCTCAAATATGAACCTTAAGGCAAACTTTAACAAGAGTTATTGAAGTATAAAATGTCAGAGTGACCCAATTATCATCTGAAGCAGCATCACACTCTAAGACGCATCAACTGACTAAAGATGATTGATGAGCCACATATAGTATCTAAGATATGAACCTTAAGGCAAACTTTAACCTGAGTCATTGAAGCTTAAAATGTAGATTACCTGAAGCAGCATTACTCTCCAAAACCCATCTACTGACCTTAAATTACTGATATGCTACATGTAGTATTTAAGAATTTACATAAATTTAGATAATATTAATTGAACAAAGTGTACACATGAGATATTATTTCATGTACAAGTACACCATATCTAAGAAAAATAAAGAGCATATATCGGAATTGTTTTACCAACTCCACACTGCATTAAAAGACAAACTCCAAGTATAAAATGTAGGTCCGGGTAACCCAATTATCTGAAGCAGTACCACTCTCAAAGACGCATCCACTGACCAAAGATGATTGATGTGCCACATGTCTTTTCTTAGATAGGAAAATTAAGTCAAACTATAACCTGACTCATTGAAGCCTAAAATGTAGGTGAGAGTGACCCAAATTTAAGCTTAAGCAGCATCATTCTCCAAGACGCATCCCCTGACCAAAGATGATTAATTTGCCATATGTAGTTTCTCAGATATCATGACACTTAACGCAAACTATAACCTAAGTCATTGAAGCCTAAAAGGTAGGTCAGAGTTACCCAACTATCATCTGAAGCAGCATCACTCTCCTAAACGCATCCACTGACCAAAGATAATTGATGAGCTACGCGTCATTTCTCAGATATGAACCTTAACACAAACTTTAGCCTGAGGTGGGACGAATGGAAGGACACTCGGACAGACGGGCAAGATTCTATATCCCCTCCCTTACTTCGTTGGATGAGGGGATATTTAAAACCAATAAAAAGACCAGTTTCAACTATTGACAGTTATGATTTTTCTACACTTTATACAACCCTTAGACGTAATTTGATTACATCTAAATTGGGACAACTTACGAAATAGCCTTTTAAATTTTCTAGCCCGGCCGCTGCCAAAGTTCATCTGTTTTAACAAATAGCAGGTATTCTTTACCAAACCCTATTTGTTGTAACAAAAAGCAAGGATTCTTTACAAAACCCTTTGAGGAGTTTTTACCAGCAGACTAGGCTCCTTGAGCTATCCAACAGTTTAGGGGCTAGTACCTCTTGACCCATCTTTCTAAGTTACGTTTTGTATTATTCATTCCTCTTCAAGATCGCTGTCTTGAGTTAGAAGTCTGCCTGTGTTGGGTTTTATTTGAATGTTTATTATACAATAAGGAAACGGGATAAAGAGGTGCCCATTAAATGGTTTAACCCTACCACAAGCTTTTGCTAATGCCGGTATCAAGTCCGGCTATTCCGAATTCCTATCGTTATTTACGTTTGTCTTTTGTTGGTGTTTTTCTTGTATAGTCCTCTTATGCATGGATTATGGCATGTGATTGTGATTTTCGGCCATTTTAGGTGTTATATTTTTTGTTTTATTATCTTGCTTTTATAATTTTTATTAGCTTATTTTGATGTCTTTTATGTTAATAGCACATCACGTGTGACATGGCTTTAGAAGATATTACTGGAAAAGCCCTACCAGCAATTGATGTATTTTCACTGTCCATAAGCGCTTTGAAAGACCACTTGATCGGGGAATTAGAGACACAAGGAACTGGATTGAAAGTAGAGGAAATCAAATGGGTACTTACAGTTCCTGCTATCTGGTCAGATTCAGCAAAGCAATTTATGAGAGCTAGTGCAGAAAAGGTACAAAATAATATGAATAGTTTTAGTTGAAAGGGTGTGTATGTTGTACTCAAGTTGTAGTTTTATTCAACAACCGTTTCATTGTGTGTTTTATAGCAATTTATGATAGTTTTACTTAAAGTCTATAATTCAACAATAATGTAACACCAAAGTAGACGAATTTTAATTATACAAAGTTCAAAGTTTATTAAAACCAATCATTGTTCCACAAAGGACAAGATAATGACAATACATACATATACGATTCTGTTACAAAACGAAACATGAATTAAATATGCAGCAGGGAAGGGGGAATAACCCCCCGTGCACCCCCCCTCCCCACCCTAGACATTTTTTTAAGTCCGCATACATCCCCTCTTCAAAATAAAACATGTTAACACGAGCATAACCTGCACGCACTGGTGGAACAGGGCCCATTTTTAGACCCACCTACCGAAAATTTGGAAAATTTTGTTTTTCGTTCAAGTTTTTCTTTCAGTTGCTTCAAAATGTTGACTAAATGCTTACAGGTTATAAAAACGATGTATAAAATGATTGCTTATTGCATTAGCTTTACAAAAAATCCAAATTTTTACAATTTCTATGCCCAATACGTTCGATACCGCCATTAAACGTACCCCTACCCCTATGAAATATTGAGGAAAATTTAGATATTTTCATTGAAATTGCATAAGTTTGATGGTCTAATGAACCCGAAGTGGATCTCGATTCCCAATTCTGAAAATTGTTTTTAGTTTTTCAATATATTTTCTTGAATATAAAACATGTTAACATAATGTTAACATATTTTAAATGACCATAGTTTTATTTTCAAATAGACCAAATAAATGGATCTTTGAATATTTCCTATTTTGACTAAGTTTTGTCATTCTTTTGCACAATATTACTTTTCAGTAAACAAATATCATTTAAAGTAGGTATCAAATGAAAGCTCATTATATTTGCTTTACAACTATTACAAATAATGGCCATTCTTATGTAATTTAAACATCATACATCAAGAAAACGAACCCCTACCCCAACAAATTTACTTTAAAATTGTCAATTTTTTGTCTATGTTCGCATAAAAATAACCATAACACGCAAAATGTGTGATGTATATGACAATGTTTCATCAATTATACCATGATTTCGTATTTCAACAGCCATTTGTTGACTTAAACTCTATATTTTGCCTGCAATTGATGAAAAATGGGAAATTTCAACATTTCAGATTTGCCCAAATTTCACTGTTAAATCGTTAAATATTCCAAATCTGGAGGATATATCTACAGATATGCCAATTTATTGTTCTAAACGATACATTAGATGTCTGAAAACATTGTTAAGAAAAACAAGAAGTGTTTGATGTGACTCAAAATACCGAAAATCTTACCCCTACCCCAACAGATTTTCCCTAAAATTGTCATTTTTTTTTTGTCTATGTTCGCAACAAATTAACCCGAACACGCAAAATGTGTGTTGCATATGACAATGTTTCATAAATTATGCCATAAATTTCGTATTCTAACAGCCATTTGTTGACTTAAACTTAACATTGTGCCCGAAATTGATGAAAAATGGGATTTTTCAACATTTCAGATTTGCCCAAAGTTCACTGTTAACCCGTTATATATGGCAAATCTGGATGATATATGAATATCACGGGGTGTTTAATGTGACTCTGAATACAGAGAATCTTACCCCTACCCCAACAAATTTTCCCTAAAATTGTCGATTTTATGTCCAAGTTCGCATAAAAATAACTAGAACACTCAAAATGTGTGTTATATAGGACAATGTTGCATGAATTACATCATGATTTGGTATTTTAACAGCCATTTGTTGATTAAAACTCAATATTTGGCCCAAACTGATGAAAAATGGGAAATTTCAACATTTCAGATTTCTCCAAAGTTCATTGTTAAATCGTAATATATGTCAAATCTGGAGGATTCATCTGCAACTATGCCATTTAATTGTTCTGGGCGATACATTAGATGTCTTAAAACACTGTTTTGAAAAACAAGGAGTGTTTAATGTGACTCTAAATACCGAAAAACCTACACCTACCCCAACTAATTTTCCCTATGATAGTCATTTTTTTACTATATTAGCACAAAAAGAACCAAAACAAACAAAATCTGCATTGAATATAACAATGTTGCATAAATTCTATCAAGATTTGTCATTTTAAGTCCCACTTGTCAGCTTAAACTTAATATTTTGTACAGAATTGATGAAAAATGGGGATTTTCAGCATTTCAGATTTGTCCAAAATTCACTTTTAAATAGTTATATGTGGCAAATCTGGAGGATCTATATGCAGATATTCCAATTTATTGTTCTAACCGATATATAAGTTATATAGAAACAATGTTTAGAAGAACAACGAGTGTTCAGTGTGACTCTAAATTCCGAAAATTGTACCCCTACCCCAGGAAAATGATGCTTAAAAATCCCCAGAATATGTATTTCTGTACATTTACATGAACAATACATACTAATGTTTTACTCTCTTTTAAAAAATGCATTCTATATATCGCTATATGCAATTTTAACGCCAAAATATGGGTAAAATTGTATATTTTGGGCGATTTTCGTGAAAAATGGGATTTTTTAGCATTCCGGAATTTTACAAGATTCGAAGTTTAATTGTTGTATAAATGCCCATAAACCACACACATGATCTCATTTGTGATATATGGGAGTCTTTGTGTATTTTGGTATTTGGATTGATATGTTATTGGACCTTTATACAATGTTTAAGCTTTTCAAGCTGAATAAAATGAAATAAATTGTGTTGAATATTTGTGGTAAGGGGTTATATGTTTGTAATTTATGAGACTGTAGATATTCTAAAAATGTTTAAAAATACATTTTCTCATGGCTTAGATATAATGAAAGGACATCTAATCAACATTTTGAAGTTATATATCAATTTCATGAAATATTTGCATCACAAAGTCAAAACAGCAGAAATTCTGAAAAACGGAAAATTCCCATTCTGCATACAATTTCGAGCAGAAGAATCAAAAAGACACCTCTTAAAAAGTTTAAATCTACTTAAATGATCTTCTGCATGTCGGCTTTAGTGAAATACACACTAGAATTCCAATAAAACATTATTCTTTAATCATTTAGAGCCTGAATATTTCATATTTTCCCTTAATTTTTAGGGGGAGGGGTGCTAATTTTCACATTTCTGAACCTACAATACGTCTGAAACTAAAATGTTTGCGCACGATTTGTTGCTAACATATCATAAATCATTATTACATCGGCAATTATTAAATATATATTCAGATTTTTACGACCATAAAGTCAGAAAGTCGAAATTGTGAAAAAATCAAAAATTCCGAAAATTCCCATTTTTCAAAAAATTTTACCGAAAATCAAAATTTTATGGACATTAATGGTTTTATTTTCCAACATTGTATCACAACAGATAAGTGAGTCATAAAAACTAGATCAAATGACGAGGGTTGTTTATCTGAAAGGAATTGACAGCCTAAAATGGTCATTTTCGCTATTTTTTTGCAGGGGGAGGGGTACATTTTTTGCATCCTCAGATCATACAAATGGCGTAAAGTGCCCAAATTTGAGTTCATTGTAAAGGATATTAAATTAGCTTTAATTTGGTACCAAATTTCACTATATATTACTTATCATTAAATAATTATGGAGCTTAAAAGATGAAACTTAGGTTAAAACGAAAATACAAGAATTTTTCGCGGTGTACTATAAAAGTGGCCCTATACTGTCTATGCGTGCAGGTTATGTTCGTGTTAACATGTTTTATTTTGAAGAGGGGATATAGGAGGACTGAAAAAATCGGTCTAGATGGGAAGTGGGGGGATGCACGGAAAGTGATTTCAGCCCATGGCCTAAAATATTATCTTAAATGATTTTCTCTTTTGATGACTGTATCAACATCTCGTATAAGACGATTAAAATTTACTCTAATTGAAGGGCATGCATATAGCTTGCTTAATACGTGTATGAATCAACAATGAAAAGATATGGAGAAAATGCGCATGAGACAAAGTCTCTACAAGTACACGATTAAAGCAAGCAATAAAACAATGCTTTTATTGTTGTTCTTCATCTTGAAGTCACCATGAGGCCTTCAAAAATGAGCTATGCTCATATCTCATAGCAAGTTCAATACAGCCCATAGCACCGGTTTGAGCAGAATTCATTGCTAAATGTCGAGCAACGCTACCTCCATGTATCATTCTTGTCAAGGGTGCGGGTTTGTCAACAAACTTAAAGTTAACTGACAGAGTGCTCTTACAATTACTGTCATCTGTTGCCCGACAAAAAAAACTCATAGAGGACAATTACAGGGCACTCATCATGAACCCTGAATCAAATACATTACAAATTTCAGTACCAGTATGCCGTACTACGTCTATTTTTAGGCCGGAATCCCAGAGGATCGCCTTCTAATTGCTTTGGAACCAGAGGCAGCCTCAATATATTGCCAGCATTTGCCTATTGAAAAACTAAAAGGGGCTGGAACTGGATTTACCATGTCACCGAAGGGCACTAAATTTATGATAATCGATTTAGGAGGTGGGTATGCCATAAAATTACCATTTATTAAAGGTAACATGAATGTAATAACCATTATAGTATCAGAATTTCTCTCCTGTAATTACTTTTTATAACGTAAACCTTGCAATGCCAGTTATGTACATCAGGATGCTACAAAATAGACGATAAATTGTGAACCATATGTACTAACATCGTGAATTTAAGCGACAAAAGAAAGTAGTTCGTGCAGCAATCATGGTAAAGCAATGTAATATAGGGTTTACTGAAACATTTCTAATTTTCGCTTAAACCAAAATTAGTAGCTCATCAAGTTTGACGAGCATAACAGTAGTAGGAGTGATCAGTTTTAGCCACCCCAAAAACCCAGGGAGGCAGGGAGGGAGCCAAATAAAGTCAAACCCCGCCCCTATGTGACGTCAGTGTATCCCATGACTCACGTGACTCAGATCATCTAGCCTAATATGGTAAGAACACGTAATCCATGACACGCGTACCATGATTCATACTAACCGTATGACCCAGACCAGCTAATCTAATAGACGCGTTCCCTATGACTCAGTCCCATGACTCATGCAACTGGATATTTCTTGTTACAGGATAATGAGGCATACCTACACGATGTTATCGGAAGTGAAAATGACGTTACCATATAAGGAAAAAATTCCGAGGGACATGTGACCATATATGGAAAACATGACCAAATATGGAAAACGCATTGTTTTCCTTTGTACATCGATATAAACTTGAATGACCATATTTGGATTTGGGGTGGGGCATCAGGTGACCATATATGGAAGACATGCCCAAATATGGAAAACGCATTATTTTCACTCTGGAATCGATTTCGACCACATGACCATATTTGGAAAAGGATTCGACCATATATGGGAGACACGTCCAAATATGGTAAACGTTTTATTTTTGCTCGGGAATCGATTTAGACCTATATGACCATATTTGGAAATGGGGTGGGACATCACGTGACCATATTTGGAAAAAGGAAACTAGACATGATTTAAGTGGTAGGAGTACGGTAAAACAAATGTGGAAATCATTAGCAAGGGAGGTATATCTACGATTGTATCGATGAGGTAAGTGTAGAACGGGAGACAACCCTGTGCGGAAGATCAGCGCAGATCGGGAGATAACTCTAGTAGTGAAATGAGAGAGTGGCGTCGGACAACAACGACGTGTTCTTGTTATTCACATTTTATTGTCACAAGAAATAAACACAGATTCATCGTTTTATTATCACGAGTTCTTCATTTATTGTCATTTGTAAATGTCTTTCAGTTCAGCCTCAACGGTCTTCGGATCCCTGGCGGAAAGTTCGTTCACCATGTCTACCATCGTAAAGTTCCAGCACCTGCACTTTACAAAGTGCACGCAGTACAGCCCAGAGGAGTCGCCGTCTTCCGGTTGCACTCGATGTTGATCAAGTACCGAGATCCGTTGGCGACCAACACGTCTGCAAAACGTCGGTGGTACGTTTCCGGTGCTCTGCCGAACGAATCGAAGAATTCCGCGGGTCCGTCCTTTGGTAAGTGGAACGCCACCCAGTGCGTGCCTCGGCGGTCGCAGGTGTCGGTGTTGACGACAAAACTGCGTGGTCTGTCCGAGACTTGGACCGGAAGTTCTTCCGCGCAAGATACCGTAACTTCTAATCACAAACACCACCACCAGAGTTACCATCTCCATCACCACCACCACCGCCTACACCACCACCACAGCCACCATGCCACCGTCACCACCATTAAAGCAACCATCTCCCCCACCACCACAACCACCGTTACCACCACCAGTCACCATCTCCACCATCACCACAGCCACCGTCACCAGCACCACAGTCACCACCACATCACCACCATCACCACCACCACCACCAAAGATTATAAGAGTAGTCGTACCGAAAGCCCGATGGAACCATACACGAGTTTTACTTATTCGTCAACAGTGCCGACTCGCTGCATCTTTTTCCCGAAAACAGGGGGGCAGTTCAGAATTCGTCTACCTCGATCGCATGCGATGAATGGCAGATGGGAATATGCACTCTTGAAAATGACGTTTGTTCCGGCTTTCGAAAGTCCGACGCGGAGGGTGTACGTGTGTTGCGATGTGGTGAGAGACGAATCGTATGTCAGAGAAGTCCACCTTCCGCTGCTTCAATCCGTAGCCACGAGAAACGAAGAGAGTGTGCCGCTGCAAAGACGATCACGTGTTCTGCTCGCTTCACTTCCGGAGAAAAGTTATAAAAGGAATCGAACCAGTCTCGGCATGAAGATGGAGTGTCTTACCTGTCATCGAAAGTTGTTCAGGAGAGACGCCATGTTGAGGTATCGTCGAAATAACCATGGCTTTTGAGTAATGCCGCCACCACAACCACCACAAAAGATTGAAAGCCCACCACCACCAAAGAAGATTGTAAGTCCACCACCACAACCACAGAAGATGAAAAGTCCACCACCACCACCACCACCACAACCACCACCCCTCACCCAAGAAGATGGAAAGTGCACCAACACCGTAGAAGATGGAAAGCAGTTTCCAGTTTCGACACCCGTTCACCATGATCTTCTCCGGTCTGACCTCCTGCGGCAAGACGTATTTCTTGAAAGAAATGTTACGGAGAGCCCGGGCGACAAGTAGGGCAGTCCCGGAGAGGATCGTCTGGCTGTACAAGCGTTGGCAAGCCCTTTACGACGAGATCCAAAGAGTGGTGGCTCTTAAAGTGGAATTCGGTCGCGGCATCCCGTCCGATTTGGATGCGGTCACTACTTCGACGCGGGGACCAGGAACGTGCTCGTGTTGAACGACCTGATGTCGATCTTGATCAGAGATCCCCGCATCAACGACCTCTTCACGGAAGGATCGCATCATCGGAATCTGTCTGTGGTCGCCGTGAATCGGAATTTGTATTTGGGCAAGGACCCGACCCAGAGAAGAAACTGCCACTACCTCGTTCTCTTCGACAATCCCGTCGATCGCCAACCCGTTGCCACACAGGGAAGGCAGATGTACCCGAACCACAGACATGTATTGGTGCAGAGGTCACGAAGAAATCTTACGGACACCTGATGGTCGACCTGAAACCCGGTACGTCCAAACAGGCGAGACTACGTAGCGGCATCTGGGGCGGAGGCGAGGACGCCGAAGGCGAAAACACCGGAAGCGAGGACACCGGAAGTGAGGCCATGGAAGGTGACGACGATTCTATCGTAGAAGACGAAAGTGAAACGGACCTGATGGCTTGTTTGAGATACGGATTTGTATTCGCACACGAGTTGGGACTCGAGAACCATCGACGGAGGAGTTGCTACGACGAACCGCCCGCCAAACGATGCAGGAAGGACGACGATGAGGCCGAAGGCACCTACGGATACGAACTGGAATGTTTTCTACAAGGCCTGCCGGCGACGGTGTCTTGCGCGGACGAACTTCCAGTCCACGTCTCGGACAGACCTCGCAGTTTCGTCGTCAACACCTACACCTGCGACCGCCAAGGCACGCGCTGGGTGGCGTTTCACTTCCCATAGGACTGACCCGCGGAATTCTTCGATTCGTTCGGCAGAGCACAGGAAACGCTGCACCGACATTTCGCGGACGTGTTGGTCGCCAACGGACCCCGGTACTTGATCAACAACGTGCGGGTGCAACCGGCAGACGGCGATTCCTGTGGACTGTATTGCGTGCACATTGTAAAGTGCAGATACTGGAACTTTACGATGGAAGACCTGGTGAACGAACTCTCCGCCAGGGATCCGAAGACCGTCGAGGCCGAGCTAAAGACATTTACAAATGACAATAAATGATGAACTCGTGATAATAAAACGATGAATCTGTGTTTATTTTTTGTGTCAATAAAACATGTGAAAACAAGAACACGTCGTTGTTGTCCGACGCCACTTTCTCTCATTTCACTACTAGAGTTATCTCCCGATCTTCGCTGATCTTCCGCACAGGGTTGTCTCCCGTCCTACACTTACCTCGTCGATACAATCATATATTTTCTCCCTTGCTAATGTTTTACCGTACTCCCACCACTTCAATCAAGTCTAAAATTCCTTTTTCCAAATATGGTCACGTGATGTCCCACCCCATTTCCAAATATGGTCATATAGGTCTAAATCGATTCCCGAGCAAAATAAAACGTTTACCATCTGTGGACGTGTCTTCCATATATGGTCGGCCCCTTTTCCAAATATGGTCATGTGGCCGAAATCGATTCCAGAGTGAAAATAATGCGTTTTCCATATTTGGGCATGTCTTCCATATATGGTCACCTGATGCCCCACCCATATCCAAATATGGTCATTCAAGTCTATATCGATGTACAAACAAAAACAATGCGTTTTCCATATTTGGTCATTTTTTCATATATGGTCACATATCCCTCGGAATCTTTTCTTTATACGTAAACGACATTTTCACTTTTGATAACATCGTGTAGGCATGCCTCATTATCCTATCGGCATACCGCAGCAAGAAACATCCAGTTGCATGAGTCATAGGTCTGAGTCATAGGGAACGCGGCGGTCTGAGTCATACGGTTAGTGTATATCAAGGTACGCGTGTCATGGATTGCGTGTCCTTACCATATTAGGTCAGATGATCTGAGTCACGTGAGTCATGGGATACCGTGACGTCACATAGGGGCGGGGTTTGACATTTGGCTCCCTCCTTGCCTCCCTTGGTTTTTGGGGTGGCTAAAACTGTTTACTCCTACTACTCACAACGTAAATGTCCTTCTCTATGTACATCGATACGGTCTCCTGGCTTATAATTTTTCAATTAACAATTCTCGCCACGATATAGATGAAATATTGATGAAGTTGGCGTGAAACATCAATCAATCAACGGTTTCTTGGGGACAATAAAAAATCGATGTTAAACATATAAGAGGGTGACAGTTGCATGATTGACAGAAAGCAATTCATTACATTTCATACGAGCTCATTCACCCCAATATTTAAGATTTTATTTTACTGAAAAGTCAAAATAGAATACACTGTAACGTTAGACTTACACAAACATTAAATCTATCATTCTGTTGAATTGTTTATAATAAAGGCAAGATAAGTAAATTATTTTAGCTTATATTATGCCAAATCACATATTTCAGGTGGCACTGTAGATATTACTTGCCATGAAAGACTTGATTGTACAAAGTTAAGGGAAATTTGTAGAGCCTCTGGGAATGCATGTGGAGGAACATCTGTCGACAATGCTTTCTTCCAAACTTTTGTTAAAATTTTTGGCGGACCTGTAATGAATATTTTACAAAGGAAGTACACTTCGTCATACATGGACCTATTCCGAGAATTTGAAACCGTGAAAAGGAACATCAGATCTAATACAAGTGGTAAAGTGAATTTTACTGTTCCGTACGTAATGTTGGATCAGATTTGTAAGGATCATTTAGGGGAAGGTTTTCCCGAAACGTTGAAAGCATCTTCGTTGGCAAGCAAACTTTCCTTACTTGGGGATAAGATACGTTTTGACGCAGATTTTATGAAATCACTTTATACAGCGACAATTGACAATATCATAAAACATATAGAAGACTTGATGAAAAAGGAAGAGGCGGCTGATGTCAAAATATTTTTGCTCGTTGGCGGATTCTCTGAATCACCAATGATACAAGACGCAATCCGAAATGCGTTTCCCTCACTAAGAGTTATTGTTCCTGAAGATTCTGGTTTGTCTGTATTAAAAGGTGCAGTGTTATTCGGACACAGACCAGACTTTATTTCATCACGAAAATCAAGATATACGTACGGGGTAAAAGTGACAGAAAAGTTTGACCCACAGAAGCACAGTGAACAGAAGTGTTTCAAGGTAGGGAATGTGTCGCGTTGTAATGATATTTTCAGTACTTTTATGAAATGCGACACTACAGTTCTGGCGGGTCAAAAGGTCATGGAAGTTTATACGACTACAACCCCATTTCAACGGCGAATGGGTTTGAATGTTTATGTAACGGAAGACGGAAACCCTACATATGTAGATGATGAAGGGTGTACTCTTCTTGGAGAATTAGATGTGACTGTGCCAAATCCGTCAATGGAAGAACACCAGCTGGCTGTTGAGTTTCATTTTGGCAACACAGAACTCACCGTGACAGCAGTTGAAATACCTTCTTTAACCCCTTGCAGGGCAAAGTTCAAGTTAACGTAAACTATATAATTTGTACCCAAAACAAATCGACGAAATTTCTGATTCTTAGTACTCCTATCATGCAAGACTTGCAATGTCTGCACACTTTACTCCATATTTTTTCTTATTTCAGCTAAATTTTATAAGGTAGTAGCTACGTACAATGGAGATCTTTATTCTGTGTAGATTATTTTGCCCGACATGGACAAAACTTGTATTATTAATTTTATGCCCCCGTGAAACGAAGTTTCGGGGGGCATATAGTTTTTGGTCTGTCTGTCTGTTTGTTTGTCTGTTTGTCCACAAAAAACTTCAACATTGGGTATATCTTTTGAATGGTAAATGATAGTGCTCTCATATTTTGCATGTGTATTCCTTGTGGCAAGACCTTTCGTACGATACCAAAATTTTGGACTTCGTGACCTTGACCTTGACATGTGATGGACTTTTTGAAAAAAAATAATTAACTTTAACATTGGGTATATCTTTTGAATGGTAAGTGATATGGCTTTCATATTTTGCATGTGTATTCCTTGTGGCAAGACCTTTTAATTTGTACCAGAATAGTTGACCTTGTGACCTTGACAACTGCATAAAAACTTTAACATTGAGCATATCTTTTGAATGGTAAGTGATAGGGCTCTCATATCTTGCATGTGTTTTCCTTGTGGCAAGACCTTTCAAACGATATCAAAATTTTGGACCTGGTGATCTTGACCTTGACATGTGATGGACTTTTTGAAAAAAAATAATAAACTCTAACATTGGGTATATCTTTTGAATGGTAAGTGATATGGCTTACATATATTGCATGTGCATTCCTTGTGGCAAGACCTTTCAATTGGTACAAGAATAGTTGACCTTGTGACCTTGACCTTGGCCTGTGAACAACTGCATAAAAACTTTAACATTGAGCATATCTTTTAAATGGTAAGTGATAGGGCTTTCATAGTTTGCATGTGTATTCCTTGTGCAAAGACCTTTCAGTTGGTACCAGAATATTTGACCTCGTGACCTTGACCTTTGCATGTGATTGTCCAGTAAAATTTCGCCAGAAAAATGAAATAATAGTTTGTTTATGTATATATATAGAAATTAAACTCATTAATGATGAAATGTTTCTTCATATCCATAGATTTTTTTTTGTAAAAATAGATTTTTTAAATCATTCAGCATATTTTCTTCATTTATTCACTTTCGTTTTATAGGTATTTATATATGTATTATATATATCAATGATGAGGGATGTTACTAAAAATATCTATTATTTCATTTCTTCTCTTCTGTGTATTCCTCAACTTTTGGGGAACCAGTATTGATGATCCCTGGTGTAATCAAAGAACTGATAACACTGATACACAGAACACAATGAGTTGACTATAAATGTTCCAAAAGGGGGGGTTAAAATTGTTTCTTAATAATGCCTGGATAATGATTGGAGGGGTTCATTTGGGTGACTGCTGTGTTTGCATCCAATTGCAGTCATCATTTGATGTGATTAAACTTTTCACTTGATACCAGAATTTATTTATTTCTACAAATTATTTTGTCAGAAGGATATTCATTGTTAAAAGTTGCTAAATCCATCTTCTTTACTTCTACTCGGGGGCATAAGTGTTTCACAAAACACATCTTGTTTTTCTTTTTGATAGTTTTGTTAAATTTTGTTATTCATTCTATGTATATTTTACATTTAACGATGGATATTTTTTAAAAGATATAGTACATTTGATGGTTGTAATCCTGCATTAGATTTTGAGAAAAAAAATGTTTTGAGCTTAAAAACCTTGTAATTGAATGAAAGCACGGCATATTTGTTTCCAACTATATACGTTTTCATATCGGCCGAAATGTTACTGGTTCATTATGTTGCCTGCGTTCACGCAGTTGTGACATATATCCCGATCTCTATCCGTCGTCTTGCGTCGGCGTCACAAAAAAATTGTGTCACATTTTCTCGGGAACCATGTACCCTACTCTTCTGAATTTGGCATGGAGAATCAGTATTGGGATCTACACCGTGTAACAGAGTTTGGGATCTCTTGCATGCCCACTTCCTGTTTGACAGAACTTAGAATATTTTTGCGTATTGAAAATTTGTCACATTTTTCTCATGAACGAAATATCCCACTACCTTCTCCAATTTAAAATGGGAGAATCAGTATGAGGACCTTTACCGTGTAACAGAGTTTGGGATCTCTGGCATGCCATCTTTCTGATTGACGGAAATTTTGCCTATGGGTGTCACAAAAAATTCTGACACATTTTTCACAGAAGCCAGATATCCCAGCCTTCTGAAATTTAGCATGGAATATAAGTGTGGGACCTATACCGTGTAATAGATTTTGGGATCTTTCGCATGCCCACTTCCTGTTTGACGGAACTTAGAATATTTTTCAAGTCTTGAAAATTTCTGTCACGTTTCCTCAGGAACCACATATTCCCGCCTTCTGCAATTTGGCATAAAGTATCAGAATGGGCACCTATTCTGTATTCGGGATCTCTTTTGTCTTTGTCATAATGTCTCAATTCTTGTTGGATGTGAATTACCGTGATTTTGGATTTATGATTTTAGAATTCCCCTTTCCTCGTTCTTGCTTCGGTATTCGTTTGCCGATGTATTGCATACCCACTCCTTATTTGATGGAACTTACAATATTTTGTGTAATTACACAGCTAGGAGACATATGTCTTCCGGTCTGGAAGAATTACTACTTAGCTGTGCAGAAAATAATTTCGTAAATGTAGGTATACGATGTATGCGAGGAAAAATCACAATAGAATAAAATACAAAATACGTTCAATATCGACAAAAAGTGCATATAATCAAACTACATTTATTTCCGTGATATTCACAAACCATATGTTGGATCAAGTGGCTAAAAATAATCATCGTTGCATGATTCTTCCACATTTTCCCTTCACGTACGAAAAATAAATTTGTACGAAGTACGCTAAATAAATAAATGGATTAGATCGTTGTACTGGACATATGGCATGGACTGGAAGCACGCAAAATACGAATAAAATGGTCTTTACCACCCCCCAAAATAGTTCATGGAAACTCTTTATGATGCTATAGCTGCTGGTTGGCTATCCGCTTAATTTCAAACTAAGGAAAATTATGTATTGTGATGTTTACATTTTCATATCAGTAAAATTATAGGGCTCAGAAATATGATAAATCGGAAAAAAAATGCTATTTTGAGAAAAGTTTTATTATAAGCATACTGTGACCAATAATAGATAAAATACAAGAGTCTCTGTTACAATTTAAGAACATGGAAAAGGTGCATGATATTGCACTTGAAAATCAATTCATGCATAAGTTGCGTACCTATAAAGTAGAAAAAAGAAGGAAAACGGGGAATGTGTCAAAGAGACAACGACCAAAAGGGGAGTAATAACAACTCAAAGCCACCACAAGATCTTCAATGAACGGCGAAAAAACCCGGCCCACACCCAACGGCAGGTCGAAGTTGGCCCCTAAAAAAAGAGTATTCAAGTTCAGCGAAATAAACACCATCCTAGGCTCCTATAGACATAAAGTAAACCAAGTAGAAACTAGAAGAAAACGAAGGCAAGTTTCATTTTATTACATTGTCTATTATATGTTTATACTTCAGTCTGTATTTTTATTCAATATAGAAATGTTTTTATTTTGGTCAAGTGGGATGCTGGCGGGCACTGCCGCAGTGGAAAGAGGGAGGTGTGGCATGCCATAAAGCCGGTTTTTGCGCACCATTTCTTTTGAAATGCTTGTACCAAGTCAGGACCATTGCGGTCGACAATTATTCCGGTGGTTTCCACTTGTTTTGTCTCTTTGTCTCATGGACTGTTCGGTAATTTTGTTATTACCCCATGAATAAACACTTGATTAGTAGCCGAAATTTGCTTTAATTTTTTTTATTCAAAATAATTTTTCGTTTGATTACTGTGTAAATATTATTGAATATGAAATGTGTTGAGGGCATGATGGGCAACGTGTAAGACCTCTCTTTATTGTTTTGATGTTTTTTAAACTTTATAATTCTTTGGAATTTTCATAATCAAATAGTATTACCGGTAAGTCAACTGCAAAAAGTACCCATTTAATCACGATGTATGTTTGTCATATAATTCCACGAAACCTTTTTTATAAAATATATATACATTTTTATCATGTTTTCAAAAATGAGTAGAGTAGTTACAAGATTAAAAATGGTTACCGCAGTAGGAATGGAAACACAGTAAAAAAGATAAATGTAAAAATTATGTTTTATTTACCCACTCATCATTTATTATTGCAACCCTGCTATAATATCATAATTCTTCATTTAAAGCACAATTTACACACAATACAGGGTCAATGGCAACATCTAAACAAATTAACATAAAAAATAATAAAGACAATAACTGACAATGTACATGTAATAGAGCAAGTAATCAAGTGCCCTATTTCCTCAGTTCTAAATAACTAAATACCGAAGTTACTGTGAACTTAATTTTTCGACAACTTATGTCTCTTCAGTGCAGATAAAATCTAAATTCTAAAGGATTATTTTGCAATATTAAAATGCTTTTCATCATCCAAAACACCACATGTATTATAAAGTAAGTGAGAACCGAACCGTCAATCCAAATCGAATAAGCCAAGGACAATGGCAACACCGGAAACAACAAAGAAACAGAGACAAAACATGAGTACAGCACAGAAAAGAAGAATGAATACACACACACAAAGATCAACATGGGAGATATACACCTATAACAGTTCTTTTAAATATGTATGATTGAAAGCTTATTCAGTGAAATATGGAGAAAGTTTAAATTTTTTAATCTGATAAAAACTTTGATATTTATGACATTTTTGAGGGCCAATCTGTGTGTTTTAATTACTGATCAATCTGCTTAAAATAAGAATTCGGGTGTATTTTATTTAATTTATAAAAAAATTGAAACCACCTTTTTAAAACCATATACTAAATAAGTAAATAATTTATTAAACGCAATTTATAATTTGAATTTGTTTGTACTGCAAAGAAATGCTTAATAAAGTTTTGTTTCTATTTTTATGTAATGATAAAGAGTACAAAATAAGTAGGTTGCCTCCTAGGCATATTATCTTTAACAATAAGACTCGCCGAGAAATTGATCTCACATTTGAATGTTATATCAAAACCTCAGGTGGTACTACACATGTATAAGTCGCTTAAAAAAGTAATGAAAAGATTGGAAAAATGTACAAAGCTCAAGTGAAGCATGTAGAGGAAAACCAGTAAACATTCTGTTATTACAAGGAACATGAAGGGGAAATAGTATTGGCACATCGTTGAAAGCATTTTTGCCGTCAAGCAAACTGTGCTGATGGGGAGATAAGAAAGTCTTGTTGACGCCAACGACGACGACAGCATCATGAAATTCTTAAAACTTCATAATTTGTTTTGCATTCTTTTACGAAAAATGACTTGTTCACTGCCATAGAGTATTGTTTCAACGTAGAATTCGAAAACAATAACTAGCCCTTAAGGGTTTTACCAACATTTCTACCACATCGGAATGAACTTTCCATCCTTGTGAATTTGCAAAAGACATTTTGAAAAAAGAAACCAATTTATTATTGTTCTTTCTGACATTAAATGTTTAATGATTAATACCTTGTTTTAAAGAATTAACACTGTAGTCTACAAATGTGTCTGGCCTGAATATTTACATTGTCGTCTTGATGAAATTTATACAGAAGGTTGAGAAAATTTATGTAAGTTTTGCCTTACAAGTATCTTGTGACATGCATAGAAATCTAAAAAAAAAACAAACAACAACAAAACTTACAAAATTGAGACCAAAGATAAATGTAGGGAAATTAGGTTTCAGACGGATACATAACCGACTAGATTTTACAGTTATTGAGAAGTGAACATAAATGTAAAAATTTGCAAATTCATTGAACCATGAAACGGAGAAATTACTAACCGATGGACATGAATGTAAACTAGGGGCTCTCAAGAGCATGTATCGCTAACCTGGACAATGGCCAATACATAAAGTCAAATAAACTTCTATGTTAAAGGGTCTCATTTTCAACAATATAAACAAACATTTATGCTATATGATCCATATTGCCTGCCATCTTGGATAAGGGATGGATCTGCAGGATACAATTTTAAAGAGAAATCTATTCAGTGGTTCTCAAGAAAAATTTCTTTGTATGGGCTATTGGTACTTTGCGGAACGAAACGGAACGGAACGGAACGTAGCGGAACAAGCTATGGGGCTCGTTAAAGGGAGTTTTGTTATTTTTACTTAATTATTACTTTTTCTTCATTTCCGATTTTTTTTATGGTGGGATTGGACCTATAGGTTTGTTTTTCAATAATGAAGTATATATCAACAATCCTAAAATTAAATCAAGTAGATAAATGTTGGTGTAAAGACTCAAAAAGTGGAAATACAAAAATGCAAAATTTGAAAATCGCAGGTGAACATAATGAGAGAATATTTAGGAATTAATACCAAAACAATAGTTTTTAACTGAATTTTTAAAATCCGATAAAACCGACATCTCTCCGTCTTTTAATTCTCTGGGTGTACGTATCGGTAGACTACATAAAATCTACAAGGTAAAAATTGTCAAAAATTTAGTATTTCAAATAAGGCATTAAATTTCATA
>MJUU01017008.1:50207-65023 GCA_002080025.1 Modiolus philippinarum | reverse complement strand
TTATACTATGACGTAGATAAAAGTAATTACTTTATACCTGCCAAGTTTCAAAAAATTAAGTCTTGACATGGCAGACATGTCGGGCTCCGAAAACCGTAAGACCGGAACAATATAAAGTTTATGTGAATATCGGCAAAACACCTATAGAAAGAAACGACCTTATTTGGCTACTAATTTGGACAATGTTATCCTACATCAGGACAATGCCCCTGCGAATACATCGCAAAACATTAAAGTTGAAATCGATTTACTTTAATTTCAGTGTTTCAAACACCCTCCATATAGCCCAGACCTAGCTCCAGTGGACTTTGCCGTATATCCATATATCAAATAATTTCTCCGTGCGAAGAAGTTTGACGACTTACCCCATCTTAGTTTACAATGATGAACATAATTTTACATATGAAAAGTGAACAATATGAGAAAGTATTCGATAACTGATCAAAAAGATGCAAAAAAAATGCGTTGAGTTGAATGGTGACTATAATGAGAAAAATTAACGTTGACGTTATTTTGACGTGCATCGAAGATTCCCTTGAAAGTTGTTATGGTATTTTAAAATGATGGAAATAAAATTGAAAAATCCGTATAATCTGATGAAATTTTGGAGATTGACTCATTAAATCATGTTAGTGTTCGTAGCCTTGTTTCATCAAAATTTGACATATCTATCCATTTTTACGGAGGCCGTTCTAAAACTTTAGGGACAACCCTCGTAAAGGGATTATTTTTGTATTACAAATTACTCCATATATTACCAATTTACATCATGAAAATTTAAAAAAGTGAAAAAAATACCCTACACACTCATACAACTGAATAACAATTTTTTGAGAATGATAAAACAGTGAATTTTCGAAAAAATCTTAAATGCTGCTTCATAATTTTAACCAAAATCTTTCTAAATATTAATTTAAGTCCACAAATGAGCATTGAAATACCAGATCATTACATAATTCATGCAAGATTGGTATGTATATAACACAAATTTTCGTGTGTTTTGTCTGCATAGATAAAAAAAATTGCAAATTGTAGCAACATTTTGTTGGGGTAGGAATTAGTTCATTGATGTATAAAGTTAATATTGCTTAAACGTGGCTATAATTGTAAGGGAATATAATGAACTTTGATTTTGTACCCCTTTTAATGAATATATGCCACTTTGTAATAATATGAGGCAAAAGAAGGACAAAACTGAGTCGAAGACGCATATGCAAATATCTGTTTAACAAACCCATATATGTAAAAGTGATAGCATGGTCATGATGTTAACATCAAATATTCAAGAAAAGACAATCGCCAGAATTTGAAAATGACATGCACATGAGAGATCTATAGACCATTAAATTTAACAATTTCAAGAAAAATCAAAAAATTTCGTCAATATTTTATCAGGGTAGGGGAAAGAATTAGGGCTTGTTAGAACGTATCGGCCATATAAATAGCACTTATGTGGAATCATTATACCATGCACTATCATTTAGTGCTTTTTTATAAAAAGGAGGTACCAGTCAACATTTTGAAGCAGTTGAAACAATCCTTGAAAAAAAAACTTCGTTGGGTTGTTATACTAAGGGGACCTGCTCCATCTTTGAGTGCGGGTTAACATCCTGTTAACATGCTTTATTTTCATTGGGGGATATCATTGGACTCGAAGTTCTGGGTACGGGGCTTGTATGTGGGTTATTGCAGCCCATGACATTTTTTTTCTCTTCTGACTCAGTGTACTTATTGCTACGGTCAACCAAGTAGCAAAAGTTTAACTGAAGAGAAGTCAAAGTTTACACCCCAATATACATAATAAAACTGATCTGCGGTCGTTAAAAAGACACATTATATACAATTGTAACCTTTTTTGTTTGATATGTATACACTTTGTAGTCGTTTTAAGGTAATAGAATGTAGGCGTGGGATGTAAATCTTCACTTCGATTCTATAAAAGTTTTGCCACTTGGTTGACCTTTGCAATATTAAATTAGTCATCCTAATAACAAGGTAATGCTTTTTGAAAGGAGGATGAGTTGGATGGTATGGATGATTGTGACATCAAATTTTGTAAAGTATTTTTTAGATATTGCCCAAGTTTCCGGTTGTGTTTTATTCACATATTACTCAATCGCATCCGCGCGCATATCGTACATGAATGAATGTGATGTAACAGAGAACATGTTGACGGAATTTATAGATGTAAAACAGGATATAATATAATATTGCACAAATAATTGGAAATTTACAGATATATTAGTTTTGAAAAGTGAAAGCAGCAACATATGCTTGAATAATTAACGAAACGATATCTTTCAATCGTACTCAGACAGAAGTTTTCAGTTTATCTGATTTACAGGTGTAGACAGAATCCCTGTAAATGCAAGTTTTCTACATTTCATAGGATCAATTAATGTTTTATTTCTGTATTTGATTTATGTTTCCACATTTTTTGTTTTGCTACCCGTTTAACAAAAAACATATATTAAGTAAAAAAAAGGATAGAATAAAATGCAATTTTCATCATTTCTGTTGAGATCACCAAGAAAACACAATCATTTGTAATGGCGTAAAATGATTCGAGTTTGGAAATTGTAACTGATAATTATAAGCTCATTGTTTGCTTACCAAAGTTCATTAAAATAGTTCAGGTAGTTCTTTCCCCTTGGAATAAGCGAAAGCTAACACAATATCCTCCAAAACTGGATTTCGATGCGAAAAAAAGTAACGGTTTTTTCTCTCAATATTTGATTTATATTTGCTTTTAATGCATCAACAATAGTTTCGTATGTCTGACTCATTACTAGTACAAGGAGTACCCTTTTTCTGAACTTCGAAAACAAAATATGCAAAAGACTATTTTCAGTTGCAACTTATGAACGGATTTATACACATGTTTGATTAAAAAGAGCAATTTAGTTCTCTTTGAATATTAATTTTATTGAATTTATATTTAAGAAATATTTTGATCTTCTGATGATAATCCTGCCAACCGCCATCATGAATAAATTTCATAATTTACAGACGAAGTTAGTTGCCTTCAACCTGTTTAGATGAAAACCAATCTTATTTTGTCAGATTTTAAGTTGCCAAATCAAGCCAATGAATAAGTATAATTAATCAAAATTATTAAATTATTTTTCAAAATAAGGAAGTTTTATTTTCACAAAACGTTAATTTTCCGGAGTGTTGATGAAACACAAGGAAATTTCATACGAAAACTGTAATTCTGTCCCGTAGCATCTAGATCAACAATGAAAGAATATGGAGTAAAATGGGAGAACCTTTATTTTGAAAAAAAAATAAAATTTTACGATAGTCACTGAAAAGTGATGACAATAAGAATAAATCATTTACCTTGAAGATGTGTCTTTGTTGTTATCCAAAACAAAATATCGAACAGTTTCCTAGTGTCTGTAAATGATTCTAAAGGATGACGATTGGTGGGATGTGCACACGTGACCCGTATTACAATTCGCATTGATTATAAATGAACTTTAATAGTTTTTCAGTGAAAGATCTATAAACGAATCGTAACGATGTCATTTAACCTTAAGTTAAGATGAAGAAAGAACCAAAATTTTCAGGGGAAACTAAAGGAAACTAAATTGGATTAGTACACTTTTCTTCATTACAGCATAAATTCGATTGCTCGAACACCGTTTCTTACTTCAGACTGCATGTTAAGTCCCCGATAGTGTTACTTTTGACTTCCCTGCGTTCCATATATATCGAACTGTCTTCAGCATTTTTTTTTGTGTCATAATTACCATAATTTGACATACTTTACAAAAATTGTGAAGAAAAAGAATTTTTACACTCGAGAGGTTTTTTTCATATCACCAGTATAGCATAAGCACATAACTTCATACCACAATTAACAAGTGGCCTTGAAAGATAATGTACAAAAATTAAGATATTGATAATTTGCAATATCTAAATTTAAGGCATTTTCGTTAAAACCTAAGGAGTACCCTTTTTGTCCTGAATCGTTAACTGAAGCTTGTGATAAAATGCAATGCACATTAATGATAAAGCTCATAAAGTATTGACTTTTTAAAGCCAGTGTCTTTAGTTAAATTTTTATTTCCCCGTGACAATAAGTCGGGGGCATATTGTTTTACCCCTGTCCGTCCGTCCGCAGGGGGTACATAGTTTGTCCGAGCTATTTCTCTTACAGCTTTTATGGTAGGAAGTTTTATTTTACAGATCATTTTGTGCCGTGTTAAGTGTTCTCGATACTGTCGTACGTCTTACATACTGTGAAAGTACTTTTATTCGTGGATGCCAATTTTCGTGGATTGCAGACAAGTCGTAAGTTCATGGGTTCTTAAATTCGTGGTTTGAGACTTTCCACAGTACAAAGCAACGGGAGATTTATATTTCGTTGGGTATCAAATTTCGTGGTTTAAGTCAACCACGAAATCCACGAAAATTGGTAACCCACGAACAATAGTACTTTCACAGTATTCCTTACTAGTCTTTCCCTCTAATTGCTTCGGACTTTTGTTGTCCCTTTACTTGGACATATATTGTAGATGTGAGTTTTGGTATTGATTTTGATATAGCCCTTTTCATAAAGCGTTGTTACCTTTTCTTAAAACGACCAGGAAAGAGAAAGAGGAAGTCTGGGTACTTTGAATCATGACGGTGTGTAACCTTACTGCTGGCATTTGCAGATATTGTACCATGCAAAATTGCCCCGGATTCAAAGGGAACACATTGTATGTCACTTTTAGTTTATGTTTTCCTTTTTGCATTTTTAATGTTTTTTGACGATCACGCATCCATAGGCTAAACAAGACATACATGTGACGTTGTTCGACTATTAGGAATTAATTCTGCTGAAACTGGCGCTAGGGGCCGTCCTCAACATACTATGAAGTATGTGCAAAGCTCATCGTTGAAAGCCTCATGATGACTTCATGATAAAGAACAACAATAAATGTGTTTTTTTATTTGTTTTACCGTGTCTTTGTGGAGACCTTTTCCGATGTGCATTTACTCCATATGCTTTCAATATTTATTGACAACTCACCAGAAAACCCTACTCATAATACAATATATCAAAAGAAGAAATTATCAAACATTTAATGTTTTATGTAAGCATTCTATGGCATGAAAGTTGGTGATGGACAGTTATCTTCTTAGAGTTACATTTACCAAAAGTTTACAAGAATCCATACAACCAGAGATTCATCGCATTGGCGACCAGATGAACAGCTACAACATTTTCTAAGTTTTTTTTTACTTTATTTACCACATAAAAAAAATTGCCGGTAAAGTAAGTCCTCCACGAGCGGGTTAATTAAGATGTGGATTCTAAAAAGTTAAAAAGATCTACTTAAATACCTATCCTCAAACAGTCCCACACACTGCTAAATCATACACACTGTTGACATTTCTACTGCTTTAGATTCTATTTGTAATTTGTTCTCTCTCAGCTTTTCACATATTTTGGTTAATAGATTTCCACATGTTTTGATTTGATATGCACGGAAGAGACATAAGTTGTCCAAACGTGCATGAAACCAAATTCACAGAAACTTCGTATTGTGTTATCAATAGACTGAAAACAGTATTTTTCATGTGATGCGGAAATGATTCTACGGTTATAATGTAGAAAGCAGAAACTTTTTAGCTGTCGGCTTAGAAGTACACTGTGTCATAAAAGAATTACTGATTGTGTTTATTGTCTATGTTTAGTTCAGACGAATTCAAATGAGTTGTCGGAATGCGCATTTGCAGAACCTTGATTCACAGTGATCTCGGTATTTTTTTTATTTATAAAGGACTTGCCTTACTTGTGATCATACGACCAATTTACAGACTTGTTCAAAACAGTGAGAAGGACGTAAATAACATGTTAAGAGTTGCTACATAGACGAGTCTTCTAGTAAGTCTCTTTCAGCTTAGTTCGAAAATGACTATTGCACTTTGACGAAGATGAACGCTTGAAAAATATGTTATTTAACAGTTGATTTGTTACTGTAGAGTATGTTTTAAGAATAGTAGTTTTTTAATAGAATACAATTACTGTTCCAAATGCTGTTGAATCAAGGATATGTTCGCCTTTTTTTGCTTTTGCGGCTTAAGAAAAAATATGGTCTCTGTGATATTAGTGAAAATACAACGTGTTGGTGTCCTAAACGAAAGTGGACATTTCCTGCTAGATTTCACTTCTTCGTGGATCTGACTTTACAATTGATTACTTTCCCCTGGATCTATGGGCAATTTGTCGGATGCCTTATACGGAACAGGACATGTTTATCAATTGGAAAATAACTGATGTCACTGTCGGTGTTTATGGGAGTGCATACCGTCATTTCCTTAGTTTTGAAGTTTTTGTTTATATTTTGGTGTTTTTGAAGAGTTTTCATGTCTTATTTTCTTTTTTAGCATATGTTTTAAATGATTCAGTACTTCAAATTATGTGATCTACTTTCATTGTCCTGATTGGATTTTTGTAAGATAAAAAGGCAAAAATTTTACTTGAATGGGTTATACCAGACACATGTTATATGAAATAAGAACATTGCCATCACAAGACATCATGTTTTAAAGGTTTGCCAAACATACCACCCTGGATATTTTTTAGTGTGATTTTACATTAATTTTCATAATGATAACCTAGCTTTTTAGTAAATCTTTCCCATGTTTTTCCTAAGCCGGTTTAAGGAACAATCTTATTTTTTATTAAAAGTTACATTCTATAATTATCAAAAAGCTTCTGCCAAGATTACTTTTGTCAATCTCAATATGACACTGTACATGTACAATTTAAAACCGAAAAGTTTACAAGTAGAAATAATTGCAAAGAATTGTATACGACTATCAATGAAATTGAAATTATAAATTTATGACATCACCATCTGATTAGAGATAACCGGATAACTGACGAACTGGACGAACGAACCAAATGTACATTATGGGAGCAGTTAATTATTCAATATATAAAATATAAAATAAACAGACAAAATATAATAAATATGGAGAAAATATAACCTAATAAGGTTTTATAGATATAATAAAATAAAATGTAAACATATCACCATGCATATTAATGTAAAAGTTAAATATTAGAAATTTTGTACCGGATGTTGATATACGAAACAGTCGTAACTACTTCACGTAATTTCTATTTCGGGTGTATCGGATTACCCTTTCTATATTTAGCTAGTTTATCGGTCTGTTTGACTTATCAGTACAGGTACTCAGTTGGCGGTATCACGGATTGAGTTTTGTCGAACTGTATATAGAGAACTACCCGTTTTATTTTGTATCGAAGTGCTCACAGTAACTACGAATTAGTTTATTTATTCATATGATATGTTTTACTTTTAAAATACGAATTTATATAATATACTTATGTGACAATATGCATGCAAGGAGTTCCCACGAGTTATAAAGCCATTCGCATGTGCTGTTCAGTCGTTTCCATGAGTTTTGAAGTTGTTTCTATGACTTATTTATCCGTTCACATGATGAAAGTCTTCAAAAAGTGTCGGTCACTTTGATTAGTATTCGTGAAAGATTTATTGGCGATTTTTTATTGAAGGTCTAATTTGTGTTAAAATCTGTGCGAAATTTAAAACTATGAAATGAAATTTTTATTACGATGAAAAATGGAAAAAAAATGTAAATTTATTTTACGAAAATGCATAGACATATTTTACATACTTGTTAAATGTAAGCTAACAGGAATCCTCACGAGATTCTATAAAATTGATTAACAAGACTTATACAAAATTAATGTATTCTTAAAATAAGATGCTTTTATAGTGCACATTTTATAATCAGATGCCATTTAGACTTCCAAAAATTAATTTTTTAAATCATGTTCAGTTTGCTTCTTCGTCAATTTGAAGGCGGAAACTACTAAATATAGCGATCTTTACACGACCGAAAAAAGTGCGGTCGTATTTTGGTACGGCACAGTCGTCGGCATTGTCGTCTGAGGACTAATGGAATAACGACAGTAGAATACCGAAGGAACAAGGGAAGCGCTGAGTCCAAAGACATGGCAAAAACGGTAACAATAAAAACAAAGATAGTTAGGCAACCTGTTCTATAGAAGATGGATCAAAATAAAAGCATAATGTTCATTTTGCACAGAGTAAAGGTTATAATTAAGGCCACCATTTTTTTATAATCTGTTTTACGGGAGAGCCTACCCTATTTTTTCAGAAATTAAAATAAAAATAAAAGTGGTCAGGATAACTTTTACTTTTATTTTATATCCCTACCCTATTTTCTTTGCATCTCAAAAAATAAAAAAATGCTTTCCAAATGGATGAAAATAATAGAAAAATGTCATTCTTCTAAGGAAAATAGTATGAAAGTGCTTGAAACATGTTATATTTGGCTGGACAAACATAGAATGTAATGTAGTAATTCAGTAGATTTCAATTCAGATACGGTATTTACTGATTTTCAATATTTTTTTCACACAAAAGTCGTGCACTCATTTCAGAAAATAAAATAATGTGTTTCATGGAAACTTTTATTTTGCCATCTCCACTATTTTCAATCTTTTATTTTTATTTTTATTTCGCCCCCGACCCACTTGTTAAGATCAAAAGTCCCATAAAACAGATTATAAAAAAATGTTGGCCTAAACATTTGGTTTGTTGCCTACCCTTTTCAGAATTAGGGCCAATTCTGCCGAATTGGAATTTTTCCATATTGACCTACAGGTCGGTTATTTTTTTTATCGTATTTTAATGGTTTTTTTTTTTTTGATTTTGTGTTTTGTTTTTTTTCATTTTTAGACAGTTGGGCATGTCAACAGATTCAACGTAGCGTTTTCAGCTTCCAATAATCAGGGACCTATAGAGGCTAAATTCATTATATGAACAAAAATAGGATTTAGCAACCATGTTTTGGATATTTTTATGCAATATTGAGTTCTTAGAGCAGAACATAAGGCATACATAATGTCAGTTCACATTGGTAAAAAGAAAGTGTAGGTCTACGTGGTTCATCAACCCAATATGGACTCTTGTGTGTCACAATGCCAATAAATCTCATAGGAATAATCGTATTTCTCATTGAAACTTTCATAGTTCATATGAAATTGTTATTCCCATAGGATATTTTGCTCCAAAGAGACTTTTAAAGGTTTCCATTGGATTTATAAGGGAAGTTCTTACGAACAATACGTGCTTGTTCCTATGGGAATAAAAATATCCAAAAATGAATGGGAACTATGAAAGCTACAATATCATCCTTCTTGTGTAGCAATACAGTGTATTCCGGCTATTTTTTTCGGATTTCATATTTTGTTTTTAAGGGTAGCTTATTAAATGCTCAATATTATTTCCTGACATTGAAATAAAAATTTTTGCAACGACATTTTCTTTATGCAGATGTGCATCGAACATTTTTGCATGAAATAAATGATTAAGAGACCCTCTGTAAAATAAAGTTTTAGATTTAACAGGTGGTTTCAATCAAACGGAATAATGTACATACAACTGCGGAATGAAGTCAACAGAAAAGAAATATTCGTCAAATTTTGAAATTATATTAGGTTAAAGTAGATGCTCTTTCAAAATATTACTTTATTACCCTTTTGTTACTCCTGAGAAATAGTTATAGCCTACACAACATAACATGTGAATCGAGTTTACCTTACCATACTCACATAACAGGTGAATCGAGTTTACCTTACCATCCTCGATTGTTCTCTACATGTACATGTTAAAACTTTTGATAGAGAAATATGTCCAAGTCAAGGTGTTAGTTATCAAGCACATACTAATAAAACAGAATATTGTGATTGATTGAGTAAGCCAAAAATGCAAATTATTAATTTTAACAAAACAGACAAATTGATAGATCCCCTTTCGTATGATATGTGTGTTTCCAATGATAAGTTGTTACGTTCGTATGATTTGTCAGTTATCCGGTAATCTCTATTTAAGTATAGTTCAATTTATCGGTGAATTTAAGTTAAATTATATGGCTTTCCGTTAACTTTATACCGAGTCGAGAGTCTAGACATAGTCATTTGATAATTGCTTTCATTGTACTTTTCTGTACAATAAGAAAGACTGTACTTATAGTTTGCAATGCGTTTGATTCCTTAAAGGGGAATTTCTAAAATTAAAAGCTACTGACAAAACTAACAACAAACAAACAAACTGCAATCTTAAAATTTAGTTCTTCTTTGGGTAGTTTAATAAATGAAAAGTTAAGATTTGTTTCCTATGTTTGGGATTGATTAGGTATCTAAGGTATTTTTTAGGTTGTTGTTTTTTTTTTAATTTTGTTTTGTTTTGTTTTATGTCTTACTTTTGTCTTGTTTTCTTTTTTGATTGAGCGATTATATGCCAGAATGTATTTTTGTTAAAAAAGAACAGATAAAAACATTATCAAAAGCAACTTAATTTTATTTCCAAGAAATGTAGATGATTAAGTCAAACTAATTTATTATGCAGCATCTGTACATCTGAATGTTAATATCACTTCACTGTCACTCAATGGGATTTCGTTCTTTAAATCCAGGCTATTTTCTCAAACATCCCATATTATGGACAGAAAAAAAATCCCCCCACTCTCACGGAGGCTGTATTTCTTGGTCTATGTGTAAAGTCATCGGTGGTTTCTGCCTTGCTTCCTACATACCTTTCCGTTTTCCCATCCTGTGACGATCACGCTCAATAAAAAAGGCTTATCCCTTTTCCGCTAACACCCCATTGAGACTTACCATCACTTATACATTTCTATAATACCAATCAAATTACAAACTAATGCTCATGCAAGTTTGAATTTCGGTTCTTCTCTTAATATTATGTTTTTACTACTAGTATATTAAAATAGAGGCTCTCAGGAGTCTGTATCGCTCACCATTACCATGACTGCCTTTTAAGGATGTATTCTTCTGAGGTTTCAGTCTCGTGTAAATTTCGTATATGACGAAGTCTTAAAACTTGGCTTATGAGCGAAAATTTTTTATTGATTTATATAATATTATATTATGACCAGCCCAAATGGTGTCAAAAATTATGTACGTACGACCAAAGACTTTTGCGAAATGATAAAATTTTAATTTTTGAGCAAAATTGACAATTGATCTCGGTCAATATTTAGCCTATTTCGGGGTAGGGGTAATAAAGTCATTTTTCAGACAATTATGCATCTTATTCAAATGATTTCTTTTCTAAATTCTTAAAGATATAATTGTCCAATTATTTAAAACCAAAATGATGAGTTTTGACGAATTTGTTGATGGAAAAATTGAAAAATCGTGATTTTTTTTACAGATTTTCAGTCTTGAATTTGACCAAAAAAAGCAACAGTTCTTACTAATCTTTACCTACGCGTTTTATTTGTTTTTTTCTTCAGATTAACGAGATCTAACAGTCTTGAAACTTTGGCAGAAAAGCATGATGCTAGAAATAGTCATTTTAACCAAAAAGGCCAAAAATTGGTGAAATTTGAACAATACAGCCAAAAATATTGATTTTCAAATGATGATAGCACACGAACATATGATTTTCTCTTCAGAAATGATTTGTTTATGGTCTTCGCATTTTAAAAACATAGGTTTCGGAAAAAACATGATGCAGGAAAATTTTGACCCCTCAGGAGAATACTTCCTTAACAGCAATTTTCAGAGGAATGAACGGCATTTTTATACGGTTCAAAGTTAAACTATACTCCCCGATTGTCGCCATCTTGAATCTTGAATATCTTAAGGTCATTGTGAATAACTTTTCCGAAAGTATATTCCAAATGTCAACTATCTTGGACTCAGTCTGGACCAGAAACACCACATACATGGCACTATCAAAGGGCTATGTGACCAAGTTTGGTTCCAATTTTCAATCGCAAAATAGTATCAGAGAAGCAAATCTATGAATATATTTTCCTTAGAGTCGAATGTTAAAAGTTTTATTATATTCCCCGCTGGCGGTCCCCTTGGATGAATTGCAAAAAGGTCCAAACAAGAAAAGTAATATTTTATAGGAGACTACCCAAGGACTCTTGCGCCCAAGCTTGATTCCACTTGGTAAGAATAGTTTCAGAAGTCTCAAAACGTGTTTTCTATAGGGTCCAATATTCACCCGTGTTTCCCGTTGATGGCTATTTTTGCTATAGAGCAAACCTGAAAGACACCATTTTAATAGGAATCACCCAAGGACTATTGCTCAAAGCTGTTCAATTAGTTTCAGAAAAAAATGTCTTAATGTGTTTCCCAAAGGGTGAAAGGTTAGATTATGTTCTCCCTGGCGGCCTTCTTTGATTAAGTGCCGAAATGTTAAACACTTTTTTACGAAAGCACTTAAGAATTAATGTGGATTGGTTATAAACGCCAAATAGTTCCAGAGAAGATCACCGAGAGTGTTTTATCATTTGGTCCATTGTTTACTTTGCTCTACGATGACGGCCATCTTGGATTGAGTGCGGACATGAAAACACTTAAATTTCAAGGACTCTCAGTAGAAATTGGCCAAATAGTTTCAGAGAAAAGGATGTCTTAATGACATCGTGTTTTCCAAAGAGTATAATTGTTAAATTGTTTTTCCCACTGGCGGACATCTTGGATTTAGTGCAAACTTCAAAAACACTTTTTCTACAGGGGGGCACCAGAAAGCTAGGGTTGCCAAGTTTTTATTAAGTTGTTCGAAGTACTGTCAGAGAGGATCTTTAAATGAACAGATAACGCCGAACGCTGGACAGGCGACGGACAACGAACGACGGATGGACAACGCACGAAAAGTGAAGACGGATGCTTACCTTAGCTATAGCCAGAAGAGTTTAATAGACACTTCTTAAAAGTACTTCTGTTAAAGTAGACGGTTGCAAAGTAAATAATCTCATACAAAAATACAACGGTGACAAAAACATGTAGAAACATAGTTTACTGGTATATAAATTGAGTTGAACAAATTATAAAGCTTTGTCAGTCTTGTGTGTTTTTTTTAATGCTTTCACAAGAACATATCAGTAATTTTGTTGTAGATGGCATAGAAGAACGAAAAGCGTAGATACGTTCCAAAATAGCAATTGGAAGAAAAACCAAAATCAGGATCAACAGTCCATTCTTAGCCACACGGACAAGGTATCATCAATCAAAGAAAAATGGAAGATTCTTATGTGGGAAAAGTAGTCCCTTTGGAAAATCATTTACGTTAGAAATGTTTTAGAAAGGAAAATAAAAAAAAAACAGTGAATGACACTGGCAACCTATTATGTGCTAATTAAGTAAATAATATCAATTAATAAAAACAATATCATCAATGAACATCAGTTCATGGATAATGAACTTCGTAGGTACATTGTATTTACATACGTTTCTAAAAAGCTAAAATCCAAACTGACACCTGAAATCGAAGATAATATGTTAAAGTTTTCTTTAACTGCAGAAAAGACTGATCAATTTTAAAATAAGACGAAACAATACACAAAGTATTACAATAATAAATTTAAAGCTACAAAAACACAAAAAAAAAACAGTTATAAAGCTTTTCCTGGAATAATTGTCATCTCTCACACATTACTTAAATCAGAAAACGGTTGGCCATTGCTACTTTCATCCTTTTGGTCGGCTGGATCCTGAGAAGAAAAATAAACTTAAAAAAAGCTATTTAATATTATAACTAATTACGTTGTTAATGGTTGGCATTTTTTGTTGTTTTTATGATTTTATTGATAAATACATTTTACACAAAGTCTTCAAAAGATAACCCAATAACGTCAGTAGAAAACCGAAGGAACAAAGCACAAGATAAAACAAATCAAAGTCCAGAGACAAGGCAGTGTGAAACAAAAACTGGTCACACCACGCTAGTATTAATTTCTCTTTTTGGAAATGTACAGACGATAAGTTTGATTATTTGCAAAATAAATCTTGTAAATATAAGGCAGCGCCTTGTCACTAACGCTAATATCTTGTCTACATAAAGTCAATAAAATAACAATCAAGTCAATGAAATAAGGATCAATTTTCTATAACCCACTATTTTCATGCTTACATTTACTTTTATCGACCCATATAGCACGTCAATATCATCGTTTTTTCATTTTTTTTTTCATTTTGGAGTCGGAGGTTACATTAGTATTATTGTTGCTGTAATTATTTTCCCAGTTCAGATGAACATGTCTAAGTCGACGGATGTTTTATGTTCATTTTTTGTTTGTTTGTTTGTTTCCTTTTTGCATTTATTCTTGTTTGTTTCCCATATATATTTTTGTTTCGTTATTCAACTTGTAAATGAATTGCTGAAATTTTTAGCGGGACCCATGTGGTATTCATAAATTTGTTTCATTTTACTTTGAGATATTTTATAGATTAAGTGCACGTTGAGGTCGGATATCACGATTCTAAGTTGGACCTTTAGACAAATAAAAGAATTCAAAATCTGAAGTAAACAACGGAAGTAGAATACCGAAGGAACAAGGGAAGGGATGACTACAAAAATCGAAGTCCAAAGACATGGCAAAAACGGTAACAGATAAAAACAAAGACAAAACAAGGACGTGAGACAGCTACAATGCACGGAAATAAAAAGATAACATTAAGAACTAAGGCACTCATAGTGTGAACTCCCATGAAAACCAGGAGTGACATCTGGTGCTCCGGAAGGGTAAGCATGTCCTGCTCCGCTAGCGGCACCCGTCACACTATCAGTGAGTCAATCCAGGGTTGTGTCAAATCCGGTTATGTCAAATCCGTGAAGACGTGAAATCTAGCTGAAAATGTCCGTTTTCATTTGGGAAACAGTCACGTCATATCTGTCAATGATGTCATGGTGACGGCCATAGAATTTCTGAAGGGATGAAAGTAACAAAGGCTGAACAAATCCCTGACTAAGCAGCTTTTG
>MJUU01017008.1:18126-29323 GCA_002080025.1 Modiolus philippinarum | reverse complement strand
GCACTCCGGTTACATATGGCCATTTCGGAAATTTATTCCTCATCAGCAGCACTAGAAGTATGTTTGTTTTCAAATGAGAATACACAAAATAATTGTCCTTCAAGTCAGTCGAATTTCGATCATTATAGTCAACTGCATTCTATTCCAGAAAAAAAAACAATTTCACTTACCATTAGTTCCTGTTTGACTTCCCGATGATGCTGCGATTTCAAGAATAAGAATGTGCCTCATCAGCATATAAGTTGATGCATAGAAAGATTGACACATCCTCACGATGTTTTTAATTTTATTTTAATATTAATATGTCAATGAAGATATGAAAAAGAGTATGACTATTTCTTTGCATTGAAATTCAAACTAATATGTGATAATTTCTATGTTATTAGAGGCAAAAAGACAAACTATAGGAAACCATAATGCAAAAATTGTCGACTGGAAAATTTCTATCCATATGAGATACTCTCATAGGTACTGAAATACTTAGAGAGTATACAAGTATTAAAATGGGCATTTTAGCAGAAGAGATCTGTTTGTTCTTTTTTTTGCATTCCTCATATACAACCTTTTTTTTTCTTGAAAGACATTGAGATTATCGTGAATACTTTTTATGATTAGTTTTTCTGATCTTTTGATGATACATCTGTACACACAATAAGAGTGTGTCCTATCAGTAGGAATTGATACATTAAATGATTAATATATGAAACAAAACAGGCTAGTTTTTGGAATTATTCCTAAAAGCTGCTTAGTCAGGGATTTGTTCAACCATTGTTAATTTCATCCCTCAAGAAATTCTATGGCCGTCACCATAGCATCATTGAAAGATATGACATGTCAGTATCCCAAATGAAAGTGGACATTTTCAGCTAGATTCACGTCTTCCCGGATTTGACTACCGACTTTGACATTTTCCCGGATTGAATCACTCACAGTGTGACGGGTGCTGTTAACAGAGCAGGACATGCTTACCCTTCCGGAGCACCTGGTGTCACTCAGTTTAACTGGAGTTCACACTGTGAGTGCCTTTGTTCTGAATGTTGTGGTTTCTGGTTCTGTGCTTTGTGTCTGTCTGGCGTCATTGTTTTTGTGTCTACTGTCATTGTTTTCTGTGTTCTCGTTTTTGCCCTGTCTTTGGACTTCGATTTTTGTGAATTTCACCCCTTTGTTCCTTCGGTATTCTACTGCCGTTGTTTCCTAAAATTATTTTCTTTTACATTTTTTTTTTGCATATTCTTTATTGTATGGATGGTTTGTTTCTATTTTCACAGTGAAACAATAAAAATTTTAGTACACCTATTTAGATCAAAAACTCTGTAGTGATCAATGAGCAACAACAAAAATAAGCACTTTGTTTACTCGTCAGAAATGAAAGTAAATACTTTGAATAATAAACAAGTTTATTTACCATTATTGACTGTTTGACCTTTCCCCGAGTCGCTGTTACCTGAAATAAGAATATATTAAGTATTTCCATAGAAAAGAACGCTGACCTTAACTAAATAAGTTCCTTAGGCATGACATTTCAAATTGATTAATAAACTTCCAATTTTCCTGTCTAATTATAACATTTTTCCGATAAGTTTGCAACAGTTTTATGGATTTCCTATCTTAAAATTAAAACTTTATTACCTAGCAGTAGCTATTTGATCTCGTCTTTACTGTCAAATAAAATTCGCATCTGTATGTCTTATTCAAACAAACCACAATGCACCTGTAGATTTGAGACCAAGCCAAAATCTAAGTACATTTGTTTAAAACTGGGAATATACAAAATAATTGTCCTTCAAGTCTTTCGAATTTCGTTTATTACAGTCAACTAAATTTCTATTCCAGAAAAAAAAAACAATTCCACTTACCGTTAGTGCCTGTTTGACCTCCTGATGATGCTCCGTCGCCTGGAAGAAGAATGTACCTCATCAGCATATAAGTTGATTCATAAGAAAAGAATGATACATCTTCACGATGTTTTCAATTTTATTGTTATATTGTTATGTCAATACCAATATGAAAAAAAGTATGGATATTTCTTTGTATTGTACTTCAAACTAATATGGGGGTAATACCTAAGTCATTACGGAACAGAACTGTCAAGAGCCAAAGTCCAGGAGGCAAAAAGACAAAACAGTAGGAAACCATCATGCAAAAATGGTCGACTGTAAAATTAGTATCAATATGAGATATTCTCACAGGAAAGAGAAGGCCATTACTGAAGTTCTTAGAGAGCATACAAGTATAAAAATGAGCATTTCAGCAGAAAAGATCTGTTTTTTTACTTTTATCATATACAACCTATTATTTTCTTGAAAGACATTGAGATTGCCGTGAATAATTTTTATGATAAGTTGTTGCTTGATCTTCTGATGATACATCTGTACATACAATAAGAGTGTGTCCTTTCAGTAGGAGTTGATACATTAAATAATTCACGATTTTATTAAATGATAATGATGCATACATTCTGGGTACTATTATCTATAAATTCAAAAATATATGAAAGGAAACAGGGTTACTTTTTAGAATTTTTCCTCAGATTATTTTCTTATTTATTTTATTTTGCATATTCTTTATTGTATGGATGGTTTGTTTCTGTTTTCACAGTGAAACAATCCAAATTTTGCAACACCTGTTTAGATTAAAACTTGATCAATGAGCAACAACAAAAATAAGCACTTTGTTTACTCGTCAGAAATGAAGATAGATACTTTGAAGAATAAACAAGTTTATTTACCATTATTGACTGTTTGGCCTGTCCCCGAGTCGCTGTTACCTGAAATAAAAATATATTAAGTATTCCACGGAAAGGAACGCTGACTTTAACGATTGATATGGTTCCGAATGTCATTGTTCTGAAGTCAGATACAAAAAAGTTCTTTAGGCATGAGATTTCAAATAGATTAATAAACTTCCAATTTTCCTGTCTAATTATAACATTTTTCCGATAAGTTTGCAACAGTTTTATGGATTTCCTATCTAAAAATTAAAACTTTATTACCTAGCAGTAGCTATTTGATCTTCTCTTTACTGTCAAATAACATTCGCATCTGTATGTTTTATTCAAACAAACCACAATGCACCTGTAGATTTGAGACCAAGCCAAAATCTAAGTACATTTGTTTAAAACTGGGAATATACAAAATAATTGTCCTTCAAGTCTTTCGAATTTCGTTAATTACAGTCAACTTAATTTCTATTCCAGAAAAAAAAACAATTCCACTTACCATTAGTGCCTGTTTGACCTCCTGATGATGCTCCGTCGCCTGGAAGAAGAATGTACCTCATCAGCATATAAGTTGATTCATAAGAAAAGAATGATACATCTTCACGATGTTTTCAATTTTATTGTTATATTGTTATGTCAATACCAATATGAAAAAAGTATGGATATTTCTTTGTATTGTACTTCAAACTAATATGGGGGTAATACCTAAGTCATTACGGAACAGAACTGTCAAGAGCCAAAGTCCAGGAGGCAAAAAGACAAAACAGTAGGAAACCATCATGCAAAAATGGTCGACTGTAAAATTAGTATCAATATGAGATATTCTCACAGGAAAGAGAAGGCCATTACTGAAGTTCTTAGAGAGCATACAAGTATTAAAATGAGCATTTCAGCAGAAAAGATCTGTTTTTTTTTTTACTTTTATCATATACAACCTATTATTTTCTTGAAAGACATTGAGATTGCCGTGAATAATTTTTATGATAAGTTGTTGCTTGATCTTCTGATGATACATCTGTACATACAATAAGAGTGTGTCCTTTCAGTAGGAGTTGATACATTAAATAATTCACGATGTTATTAAATGATAATGATGCGTACATTCTGGGTGCTATTATCTATAAATTCAAAAATATATGAAAGGAAACAGGGTTACTTTTTAGAATTATTCCTCAGATTATTTTCTTATTTATTTTATTTTGCATATTCTTTATTGTATGGATGGTTTGTTTCTGTTTTCACAGTGAAACAATCCAAATTTTGCAACACCTGTTTAGATTAAAACTTGATCAATGAGCAACAACAAAAATAAGCACTTTGTTTACTCGTCAGAAATGAAGATAGATACTTTGAAGAATAACAAGTTTATTTACCATTATTGACTGTTTGGCCTGTCCCCGAGTCGCTGTTACCTGAAATAAAAATATATTAAGTATTCCACGGAAAGGAACACTGACTTTAACATGTTTAACGATTGATATGGTTCCGAATGTCATTGTTCTGAAGTCAGATACAAAAAAGTTCTTTAGGCATGAGATTTCAAATAGATTAATAAATTTCCAATTTTCCTGTCTAATTATAACATTTTTCCGATAAGTTTGCAACAGTCTAAAGGATTTCCCATCTACAATTTATTTTTTTTACTAGCAGTAGCTGCTCGATCATCTCTTGACAGTCAAATAAATTAAATCTTTGTATCTTATTCCAACAAACCATAAAGCACCTATAGTTTTGAGACAAAACTTAAATCTAAGTATATTTGTTTTAAAATGAGATGAGTCAAAATAATTGTCCTTCAAGTCAGTCGAATTTCGATCATTGTAGTCAAATAAATTCAATTCCAGAAAAAAAAACAATTTCACTTACCATTAGTGGCTGTTTGACTTCCTGGTGATGCTGCGTAACCTGGAATAAGAATTTGCCTAATCATCATAGAAGTTGATGCATAAAAAAGTTGACACATTTTCACGATGTTTTCAGCTTTATTGTAACATTAATATGTCAATACCAATATCAAAGATAGTTTGGCTATTTCTTTGTATTGCTCTTTAACCAATATCGGGTGATACTTAAGTAATTACTTAACAGAACTGTTAAGTGCCAAAATCTAAGAGACAAAAAGACAAAGCAGTAGGAAACCATCATGCAAAAATTGTCGACTGGAAAATTTGTATCGATATGAGATAATCTCGCAGGAAAAAGAACACCATTACTGAAGTACTTAGAGAGCAAACAAGTATTAAAATGTGCATTTAAGCAGAAAAGAGATCTGTTTAATTGCATTGCTGATAAACATTCCTATTTTTTCTTGAAAGAGATTGAGATTATCGTTAATACTTTTTATGACTAATTTTGCTTGATCTTTTGATTATACATCTGTACAAACAATAAGAGTGTGTCCTATCAGTAGGAATTGATACATTAACTGATTCACGATTTTATTAAATATTAATGATGCGTACATTCTGGGTGCTACCATTTATAAATTCAATAATATATGAAAGGAAACAGGGCTAGTTTTTAGAATTATTCTTCAGATTATTTTCTTATTTATTTTATTTTGCATATTCTTTATTGTATGGATGGTTTGTTTCTGTTTTCACAGTGAAACAATCCAAATTTTGGTACACCGGTTTAGATTAAAACGTGATCAATGAGCAACAACAAAAATAAGCACTTCTTGAACAATAAACAAGTTTATTTATCATTATTGACCGTTTGGCCTGTCCCCGAGTCGCTGTTACCTGAAATTAGACTATATATTAAGTCATTCAATAGAAAACAAGACTGACCTTAACGATTGTCATTGTTCTGAAGTCTAATGCAAATAAGGTCCTAAGGCATGGGATTTCAAATAGATTAATAAACTGCCAATTTTCTCGGCTAATCATTACATTTTTCCAACTATTTGCAACAGTCTAAGGAATGTCCTATCTACAATTTATTTTTTGACTAGCAGTAGCTGTTCGATCTTTTCTTGACTGTCAAATAGATTAAATCTTTGTATCTTATTCCAACAACCCACAAAGCACCTTTAGTTTTGAGACAAAGCTTAAATCTAATTATATTTGTTTTAAAATGAGATGACTCAAAATAATTGTCCTTCAAGTCAGTCGAAATATAGTAAAATAAATTCTTTTCCAGAAAAAAAATTCACTTACCATTAGTGCGAGTTTGATTTGCTGATGATGCTGCGTTACCTCGAATAAAAATGTGCCTAATCACCATATAAGTTGATGCATAAAAGATTGACACATTTTCACGATGTTTTCAGTTTTATTGCAATATTAATATGTCAATACCAATATCAAAGAAAGTATGGCTATTTCTTTGTATTGCTCTTTAACCAATATGGGGTGATACTTAAGTAATTACTTAACAGAACTGTTAAGAGCCAAAGTCCAAGAGGCAAAAAGACAAAGGAGTAGGAAACCATCATGCAAAAATTGTCGACTGAAAAATTTGTATCGATATGAGATAATCTCGCAGGAGAAAGAACACCATTACTGAAGTACTTAGAGAGCAAACAAGTATTAAAATTGAGCATTTCATCAGTAAAGAGATCTGTTTAATTGCATTGCTAATATACATTCCTATTTTTTCTTGAAAGAGATTGAGATTATTGTGAATACTTTTTGTGATTAGTTTTTGCTTGATCTTCTGATGTTACATCTGTACATACAATAAGAGTATGTCCGATCAGTAGGAGTTGAGCCATTAAATGGTTTACGATTTTATTAAATATTAAAGATGCTTACATTCTAGGTGGTATTATTAATAATTCAATAATTTATACAGAAAACAGGGCTAGTTTTTGGAATTATTCCTGAGATTATTTTCTTTTATATTTTTTTGCATGTTATTTATTGTATGGATGGTTTGTTTCTATTTTCACAGTAAAACAATCAAAATTTTAGTATACCTGTTTAGATTAAAACAGTTTAGTGATCAATGAGCAACAACAAAAATAAGAACTTTGTTTACTCGTCAGAAATGAAGATAGATATTTTGAAGAATCAACAAGTTTATTTATCATTATTGACTGTTTGACCTTTCCCTGAGTCGCTGTTACCTGAAATATGAATATATTAAGTCATTCCATAGAAAAGAACGTAGCTCTTTACGATTGAGATGGTTACGAATGTCATTGTTCTGAAGTCTGATGCAAATAAGTTGCATAGGCAGCACATTTAAATTAGATTAATAAAGTTCAATATTTGTCTTTTTGCCTCTTGGACTTTTGCTTTTGACAGCTCTGTTCCGTAATTACTTAGGTATTACTACATATAAGTTTGAAGTACAATACATGGAAATAGCCATACTTTCTTTCATACTGGTATTGACATATTAATATTACAATGAAATTGAAAACATTTTAAAATGTATCAATATTTTTATGCATCAACTTTTATGCTGATGAGGCACATTCTTATTCCAGGTGAAGGAGCATCATCAGGAGGTCAAACAGGCACCAATGGTAAGTGGAATTGCTTTTTTCTCGAATAGAAATTCATTTTTGAAGGACAATTATTTTTTTGTATGCTCAGTTTAAAACAAAAATACTTAGATTTTAGCTTTGTCTCAAAACTACAGGTGCTTTGTGGTTGATTGGAATAAGACATACAGCACGAACGGGACATTATGAAAAAAAAACTACACGATGGAACCATACAAAACAGTGATCAACTTATTTCAATTTTGAACGATAACAGCAGGTATATCGACGATATCCTTACTATTGAAAATCTCCAATGTCGACCTCATTTACCCACAAGAACTGAAACTTAATAAAGCAAACAATGATTCTACTAAAATACTGCCCATTTCTCAATCTAATTATCATCGTTGACCCTGGAAAAATTTAAACTTAAATTCATGATAAAAAGGGCTGATTTTGATTTCACTATTACTAATTTCCTTTTTCTTGATGGCGACGTTCCTGCAGCACCATCATACGGGGTGTATATCTCTCAACTGGTACGATTCGCACGCGTCTGGTCTACTCTTGACGACTTTAATGAACGTAACCTTACTATAACATCCAAACTATTAAAACAAGGTTACAGATTTCATAGATTGCTAAACATATTTAAGAAGTTTTATAGAAGATATGAACATTTGGTATCTAAATATAATGCGACTCGGAAACAGCTTATTACTAAATGGATTTCTCACCCTCGTTTTTACGGAAATGTTGTTAAAAATGTCAAAAATGACCAAAAAAAATCCTGAAAAACTGGGACGTAACTTACATTCTATACGTAATAGGGGATATTGACCGGATATTCTTCATGATTTCGTTAAATTGGCTTGGGGATCCAATGACCTAGAGATTTTACAATTATACTGGCCTCTCACTGATACTTCCGATGTCTACTGAAATCCATGATGATTCTTTACCAAACCCTTCGGGAAGTTTTGAATTTGATTATTATTCCGTAGTGCGACAGTGTTTTACCAGCAGACAAGGCTCCTTGACCTAGCCGGCAGTTTAGTGGCGAGCACTCCTCGACCCATCTTTCTAAATTACGTTTTGTCTATTCTTTCCTTTTCAAGATTGTGGTCTTAGAGTTAGTGGTCTACCTTTAGTGGGTTTTATTTGTATGTTTATTATACTATATGGAAACGGGATAGAGAAAGGGGAGGTTTGGGTTTGGACCAGTATCGGTACCAAGTCCGGCTATCCCGAGTTCCTATCATTATCTATGTTTGTTTTTTGACATTTTATTGTTTTTCTTGTGCAGTTCCCTGGTTGATTGTGACATGTGATTGTAATGTTCTGCCATTTTAAGTGTTTCCTGTTATCTTTCCTTCATTAATACAGATTCGAATTTCATTTGACAGAACAAAGAAGATCAAATAGCTACTGCTAGGAAATAAAGGTTTAAAATGTAGTTAGGAAGTCCATAACAGTGTTTCAAAGATGGAAAAATGTTATAATTAGACGAAAAAAAATGGAAGTTTATTAATCTAATTAAAATGTCATGCCCAAGGAATTTATTTTTATCAGACTTCAGAACAATGACATTCAGAACCATATCAATCGTTAAGGTCAGCACTTTATTTTCTCGTCAGAAATGAAGGTAGATACTTTGAAGAATAAAGAAATTCATTTACCATTATTGACTGTTTGACCTTTCCCCGAGTCGCTGTTACCTGAAATAAGAATATATTAAGTCATTCCATAGAAAAGAACGCTGCTCTTTACGATTGAGATGATTCCGAATGTCATTGTTCTGAAGTCTGATTCAAAAGTTGCATAGACATCACATTTTAATTAGATTAATAAACTTCCAATATTTCCATCTAATTGTAACATTTTTCCATCTAAATTGAAACAATGTTATGGATTTCCTATCTACAAGTTAAAATTTTATTTCCTAGAAGTAGTTAATTGATCTTCTCTTGACTGTGAAATAAAATTCGAATCTGTTTGTCTTATCCAACAGTAAGAAACCATCATGCAAAAATTATCGACTGGAAAATTTGAATCCATATGAGATAATCTCACTGGAAAGAGAACACCATTACAGAAGTGCTTAGAGAGCATGCAAGTATTGAAATGTGCATTTCAGCAGAAAAGAGATCTATTTTATTGCATAGCTGATATACATTCCTATCTTTTTCTTGAAAGAGATTGAGATTATCGTGAATACTTTTTATGATAAGTTGTTGCTTGATCTGCTGATGATACATCTGTACATAGAATATTAGTAAGTCCATAAGTAGGAGTTGGTATATTAAATGATTCATGATTTTTTCAAATACCAATGATGCTTACATTTAGTCCGTGGGCTGGAAACACTTTCCGTGCATCCCCCCACTTCCGAACCAGACCGGTTTTTTTCAGTCCTTCTATGTCCCCTCTTCAAAATAAAACATGTTAACACGAACATAACCTGCACGCATAGACAGTATAGGGCCACTTTTACAGTACACCCGAAAAATTATTGTATTTTCGTTTTAACATAAGTTTCATCTTTTAAGCTCCATAACTTTTTACAGATAAGTAATATGTACTTAAATTTGGTATCAAATTAAAGCTAATTTAATATGCTTTACAATGAACACGTTTGGGTACTTTACGCCAATTTTATGATCTGGGGATACAAAAAATCTACCCCTACCCCATCAAAAAATTGCGAAAATGTGGATTTTGGCTGTCAATTCCTTTCAGATAAACAAACCTCGTCCATAAAATTTTGATTTTTGGTATAAAATTTTTGAAAAATGGAATTTTTCGGAATTTTAGATTTTTCACAATTTCGACTTTTTGACATAAGGGTCGTAAAAATCTGAATATATATTTAATAATTGCCGATGCAATAATAATTTATGATATCTTAGCAACAAATTATATGCAAAAAATTTTAGTTTCAGACATATTACAGGTTCATAAATGTCAAAATTAGCACCCCTCCCCCTAAAAATTAAGAGAAATTTTGAAATATTCAGGCTCTAAATGATAAAAAGATAATGTTAAATGGGAATTCTAGCGTGTATTTCACTACAACTGACATGCAGAAGATCATTTAAGTAAATTAAAACTTTTCAAAAGGTCTCATTTCGACTCTTCTGTCCGAAATTTTATGAAAAATGGGAATTTTCCGTTTTTCAGAATTTCTGCTGTTTTGACTTTTAGATGCAAATACTTCATGAAATTGATATATAACTTGAAATTGTTGATTAAATATCGTTTCATCATATCTAAGCAATTAGAAAGTATGCTTTTTAGCCTTTTAGACTAACTACAGTCTCATAAATTACAAACATATTACCCATTACCACACATATTCAACACAATTTATTTCATTTTATTCAGCTTAAAAAGCTCAAACATTGTATAAAGGTATTTTCAAACACCAAAACACACAGAGCCTCACATTTATCAAAATAAGATCATGCGCCCGGTCTATGGGCAGTTATTCAGCGATTCAACTTTGAATTTTGGAAAATTCTGAAATACTGAAAATTCCCATTTTTCACGATAATCGTCCAAAATATTCAATTTTACTCACATTTTGGTGTCAAAATTACATATTATGATGTATCAAATGCATCTTTTGCAAAGAAAGTAAAACATTAGTATGCTTTGTTCATTTATATGTACAGACGGTCATATTTTGGAGATTTTTAAGTTTAATTTTGTTGGGGTAGGGGTAAGATTTTTAGTATTTAGAGACAAATTGAACACTCCTTATTTTCTAAACAGTGTTTTTAAATAACATATGTATCGGTTAAGACAATAAATTGGCATATCTGCAGATAATTCCTCCAGATTTGCCACATATAACGATTTAAAAATGAATTTTGGACAAATCTGTAATGTTAAAAATTTTCATTTTTCATTTTTGGACAAAATATTGAGTTTAAGCTGATAACTGGGATTTGAAATACCAAATCATGATAGTATTCATGCAACTTTGTTATATGCAACGCAGAATTTGCGTGTGGTGGTTATTTTTATCCCAACATAGA